>KN805368.1:5893200-6187815 GCA_000818905.1 Trebouxia gelatinosa | reverse complement strand
GTGTTAGAAAGCGTGCAGCGTGTCAATATCTACGATGTGTATGCCGATTTCTGCTTACCCAGGCTCAGCGACATCAAACAACTGGCCTCGCAACTTTCCATGAACGGATACAACATCACCANTTGTCTCACATCACAATTTGCTGCATGGCAAGTCCAGCTCATTGGTCAGGGTCACCTGCACGCACATCTCCTGTCACTGTTACACATTTTGCTCTGCAGCTGCATAATGCTGGTCATGACTACAATTGTGACAATCAGCACTGCACTTGCTGCTTGTGCTCAATCACTCAGTTTTGCATGCTATTNGAAGGTAATAAGCAGAGAGTTCAGCCTTAACCATAGCACAGCCAGGCATTGTTACATCGCATTAATAACATTCCACTGCTTCTGTGGTAAATTAGAGAGTAGATTCCCTGTTTGACATTCAAGCCAAGACATGCCTATGCGGTGTTGTAGGTGCAGCCAGCTCTATTGATGTGAGCGACCCACAGAATGACCCCCNTGCTTCTCAGTCAGGCAAGCTGCAGTCCACTGGACAACTTCGTCTTCATGTTGCAGCACACTTTCAAGCTTTAAGCTAGCAGCTTGCATGAGCTGCTTGTCTTGAGTCACGTGTGCTGTGGCTGGTCTACATATACATGTGGCAATAGCTGGTGCTTGCGCTCAGGAAGGCAGCTGATACAGGCTACAAATGCTTTTGTCTGTTGCACAATGTGTGTCAAGCTGCTATACCTCATGAAGGCACACTGNATATGCTGGTCAGCTCAATGCCACATGTGGAGTCAAGGCACTTTTGCTGCCGGCTTGACACGGCAGACTCGCCATGTTGTAAATGCNCACATGACGTATGACATGTGGCAATAGCAGTGGTGCTGGCATGACTGCACAACAACGGGGTGTACCATTGTGCACTTTTTGACCCCTGCTCAGTCTCGGTGTGTTGCCTGCATCAATGTACGGGTTGTTACAGCAGCGTTCGACTGCTGTGCAACCATAGAGCTGAATGATACTTAGGGGCACAATGTATGCCCACATTGTATGCACGCACTTTTCATAGATGCGTGCAAGGCCATAGTCATGTTCAGCGATGTATCATCAATGTGTAACCTGCGCAGTATTAGCGTGTGTGTACCTGCAAACGCATTGTCAAGTCTTGGTCCAATTTAAAGGCTCCACTACTGCCTAGCAGCTGGAATCTAACAGTCACATGGTGTTGGGGTTGGCTTTACTACTCGGTAGGGCACAGCGTTGACGAGCATTCATCAAGTGCAGCGTGTAGGTTTGTCGTCCCTTGACGAGCGACCGAGCCTACGAGTCAGGGTCTCTTGCTTNCCACATGCACAGGCGTATGCACCTTACACTTCCTGGCCCAGTTCCACGAGCATCCCAGCCTGATCTTCGAGGAGAGGTTTGGCATCCGCCGTGACCTGGGGCTGTATGATGACAACATTGCCCTATATGGAAAGCGGTTCTGGTACTACATTTGGGAGTTGCCGATTTACTGTATACTTGGCTGTGTGGCTGGCATGCTTGGAGGGCTGTTCATCAAGCTCAACATCAAGTTCACAGCCTTCCGAGCCAAGTACATCCCAAGCAGCAACAAGTGGCGCCGCTTCAGTGAGGCAAGTGTTTTTGCATGCTTGCAGTGTGTGCTTACTTGAGCTGTAAAGTACAGCTCAGATGGAGTGCCTTTCAGCACTACCCTTGACTGAGGCACGTAGGTTACCAGTGCGCGCCAATGTGGTACTCCAAGCTGGCGTGGTGACCTTTCGTCTATGGTCAGCTCGCCGTCCTGAGATTTCCAGCAATCTTTTCCGGACATTTTGTGATCAACTTTGCGCTGAGGGTCAGTCGCAGACGAAAAACCTATGTGGTGCACACAAACACACACGGACCTGCAGAGGATCGAGGCAGGCCAGCACTCGCAACAATAGGCTCTTGCCGACACCGCTAGCGCCTCTGATAAACAGAACGTCGCCAGGGGATTGAACCGAAAAACTCAGTCCAGTAAGAATAACCCGCTCGTCGACAATACGCTTCAAGTTGCGTACTTGCAGTACACTCGACATGTACACCAAGTCATACCAGACGTCGCGGTTCCGAGCTGAGCTCCGTTCTGTTTCGGTTTCGTGTGTCCAGCATGGCACAATCCGAGCTGGCATTGGTTTAGGCACTTCCCCCACAGCAAGTCAACAAATTCTAGCATTTCTGTTCGTCAGCGGCAGCGCCGTCTCGAAGCCGTGTCAGCTCTTGAAACAGCTGAAGCGCCTTGTGGCTCTGACTGCACATTCTGATTTGTAAGGGGCTAGGTGAAACGTTCCGTCTCTTCTGATCGCAAGCGCAAACCATCAGCTGCTCGAGGCAAAGTTGCCTCACACACCATGACTTACGTGACTAAGGACCCCAAAGAGCATTTGAAGGTGATTCACGTTTGTGGAACTGGGCCTTACCAATGGAGGTGGACACTGCGTTTTTGAACCTTTGTATCTTGCAGGCACTGAACGGCTTTCTGAAGCAGTCTGATGGGCNGTGAGGTTTTTGACAGCAACCTTCTACGTAAAAACTGGTTTGCAGGCACAGGCTGGAATGTTGTCAGGCCTGAACCTGCAGCAGCGCAAAGAGATGTTCACCAGAATCACAGATGACACTCTGGCTGGCATACTCGTGGTCATGGTTCCTGCTGAGCGTCAGAAGCTGCTGAATGAGCTCAAGAACTTGTACTTGTAGTTGGTCAGGATAGCAGTCAGAGACTCTGCAGCCTGCAACTCGTTGAATTACCGATGCAGGGACAGCAGCAGCAATGGCAATTGTTTCAAGAACTTTAAGGGGACCAAGGCTATCTAGTCTTGCTCGTGCTTTGCGGCTGTCCTGACCAGCAGACCTTGGTCAAGATTGCACTGTTATTGAACTGCTACATTGCGCATGCAGGGAAAGCAGCAGCAACGTGAAGCTGTACAAGAACTTCAAGGAGACCAATGCCATCAAGATCAGCTATGCTGCTGAAGCCATCTCCGGAGGCAGCTTGCTGGCCATTAGGGGAACCGACTTCGTATGCTTCTATGACTGGGGCTCTGGCAAGGTGACCTCAGCCAGCACCTAATCTCTGCATTGCCTCACTCTGATGTAACATTGACAGGCTCAGGACAAGCTTACTTGTGCCTGCTTGCTCAGCAACACGTATGGAGAAAGGGTGTCAGGACTCGCTCATATGACCAAGCTTTGTTTGAGAGCAGAATCTGCAACACTTGCACATGCTTGCACCCTGCTGACCTGTTTCTTCACTGGTAACATGAACAACCTAGACTATTCACTGACAACTGCAGACGCTGATCACCTGAAACAAATTGCTCTTTTGACAGTGCGTCTCCTTCTCTTGGCAAGATCCAGGTTGGCACCTAGCAAAGGCTTTCTCAGACCCTCAACATTCCAACAAATCTACTGGCCGTGCTGNACAGCACATACATTTCTGATGCATCACATATTTGACACCTGCGCTTGGGCTGGTGTGTAACATTTGTTAGTATCTGTGCCATGACAGACAAGGTACTGTAAACAGCTGTGAAGTTGCTGTTGCAGCGCATGTGCATAGCTCAGCTGATGATACCTGGAAGTGCTCATCGCCATTGTCATCTTTATACGCTCTGTGAGGTATCCTCTGCCTAGCAGCTCTGTTTCTGCTCTCTTGACCATAACCACTGATAGGGGTACCTAATCTGACTGTCACTCGTGGATCATCACGCAGCTTGTCCAGGGTGACATTAAAGCATGTATACTCTTTTGGCTGGATCAGAAGTGAGCTGACTGCTGTCCAAAGGATCGCTATGCCGAAGCCTATTGCAGCCAAAATGACCAGGGAATAGGATGTGCCCTCAACTACGCCCATGGGTCGTTGAGGGATGTGCTTGTCAGTAACCTCGTCAAATGTGTCCTGCTGAGTAACAACATCTTGANCTGATACTCTATGCCCGCCTTCAGTCAGCTGTGCTGTGCTGATGACAAATTACATATGGGCTTTTGCCAGGCATGCCAGGCACTGCAGTCCAATGCAATGCACATTTGATAAGAGCAGTATGACAATCAGGGAGCAATATATGTTGCTGACATATTGCCCACCCCTTATTTTCAACAACGCTACGCAACAGCTACATGTAAAGTGGCATGTGTTGTAAGCACCAGACAAGCAAGCAGATCTTATCAGGGGCTTGCCTGACTCCTACACACAACTGTTTGCTACGTCCGCCCTCAGTGGCCACACACAGCTGTACGAGGAGGCGTACAGGATTATGAAATACACATCTCACACAGCCTTTGTGCACTTCCTGTGCTCAGAAATGCATGGCAGTGCACAGCCATTTGACACACCCTGTGTACAGCACCTGTGCTCAGCGGTGTATGGCCCTGCAGATACACTATCAGAGCCCACCTCAAGGCAGCTGTATGATGAGTACGGCCCGGCAGGCATGCAGAGGCATCAGGGCGCCAGTTCTGGGCAGGGCAATGCTCAATCTGCCTGGGATGAATTCAAGCCCTTCAAGAAGGAGAACAAGCACACACGAGCACGGGACTCTGCAAGAGCAAGTGCTTCAGCTGATGGGGCTGCTACGGAAACCAGCGACAGGTCTGGCCTTTGCTAACATGACGTTATCATCAACATGACAAAATCTCTCCATTTGATGCTGTATGCACTATGTCCTCCACCAGGTGCCAAAATTGTACAGCGNCACAGAAGATACGCATCAGGGAGTGGGGTTCAGGCTTGAGGGTCTAAACACCATGCTGAAGGCGTCCCCGCCTGCCCAGTCTTGCCCCTGAACCCTTTTGAGGGCCATCCTGCAGCATGATGATTTGTGTGACACAGGCTGTATGTGAGGCTTACATCATGGAGGGTGGGAGGGCTGGCACAGGGTCAAAGCCGTGCACAAGGCGCAGGGAGGTGCCCACTAGGGCGCTGAAGGCTCTCCCAAAGGCCTTGTTGGCCACCCGGGGACTCCCGAAGGATATGCAGCGCACATCAGCATCTGGGTACTCCAATGCTGCCCATGTGGCCCCTACAGTCTCAGAGCATGCTGTGTTGATAACCCTGACAGAGACTGTGACGGCTTCTCTGTCACTGTGTTCAGCTTGTACCACACCCAGAAAAACACATCACTGCTCTTCCAGACTGGTTTGCAGACCCAGCATTCACAGGATAAGGCGCACATGCCGGTTCAAGCTCTGCCTGCGGCATTGACAATTGACGGCTTGAGGACTGAACAGACTCTTGGTGGTCAAAAGAGCAGGCGGCAAGCCCCTAAAGGGATGGGTATAAGAATATATGTAGGCGCAGCCTGAGGAGAGCAAGTATAGAAAGATCTAAGAAGATCAAGACAGTGGTAGCCATGTACAGTAAATGGACATGCACAGTGCAACACAGGATTGCAAAGCACAGCATAGCATGAAATCAGGTGAAGTGAAGCACGCTATACCTAGTGTTGCCAAGGCACCCCCGAGGCTGTGGCCACAGCAAATGACACGGGTTGGGGTCTGCCCCCCTGACAGCTCCCTCAGCACTGCTGCCATGTTCAGGTCAGGCCGTTCAGGGTGGCACACTGCAGCCAACTGCTGCAAAAAGCCTGTAAGGCATCACGTCACAAGGGTCCAGGACTGACGATGACCAAGCAGCTACAGCATGGGTAGCAGTTGGATTACTCAGCGTGGTGGCACTGCTTAGTGTTGCTGCAATCATGCTAACAACAACACAGACACCAGCCACATGCAGGGTGATCAGCAGCTGTCTATGCACGTGCACGCTATAGGAGTGTGCAAACAGCAAGGGTATGTCATAGAGTGATCTTGAGGATGTGGCCAGTCTCAGCAGCACTGCACACAATGGCAACAGTGGCTGCAGCAAGAATAACACTGCTGCACAAGCCAATTTGCAATGTACAAGGCATCTCAAGTCATGCATTCCATTCTAGGCCAGGGCAATTTGTGGGCAATGAATGGTGGGCAATCTGTGGACAGTGTGAAGCAAACTGACAGCGGCTTGGCATGGAAGAGTACAGCGGCGGCATGACTACAAAAGCCAGATGATTAATTGCTGCCAGCGCAGCACAGCATACCACACATGCATTTAGCCGACAAAAGCATAAACGTACAGGTCAACATAGCAAGTTGCAGCACGGCACAGTAAAGCTGAGAGCACTGGTTTACCCAGATGAGCCTTGACACCAGGGTACATCTCTTGCAGGTAGTCCACATCACGGCTGAAGATCTTCACATCTTGCAAGCCATCTTGGCGGGTTGCCNTACTTGGCACCTTACCTCAATGGTGTTGACAGTGATCAAGCGCTCTGCATCATTTTTGATATAGGATTTGAGCCCCATGGACTTGAGGCCATCCCACAGGAGGTGGTGCATTTCCTCATGCCGCTTCCAGAGGTTGCCTAGTCCTTCCTCTGATGAGATTGCCAGAGCCTCGCGCATAGCGTACCTGTAGCAGGTTGAAACAACACCATCAGTCCAACAGTCGCAGCCTCTAACTGAACACAGCAGCGCGTCTTGGGGCCACACCGCTTCTTGCTTGCAGGGCGGTGATTCAAGTCTCACGAATGCAAGAGTGTAAGGAAAAGGATGGCCAAGGTCAGATCGCATCAGTCCCTCATGTGGCTCACTCACACCAAATTGGCCTTGCTGTCAATTTGCGAAGGAGTTGAACACACTGAGGTCAACAGTAGAGTGCGTACAACTCCTTTGCGAATTGGCAGCAAGGCCACTTTGGTGTGAGCTGGCCACATGAGGGCCTGATGCGATCTGCCCAGTACAAGATACAGACTGAAATCAATGGTGCTGGCGAAATCAAGTCATATACATGAGTCCACACAGAACAAGGAGCATGTCCCTTCAAAGCTGATTTGTGACTGCTACCCAGCATATGCCAGCACATGCATAGAACGCAAATGCAACTTCTGCTGATCATCAGCAGCGGCAGATATGTGGGTGGCAAGCATGCGTGATGCGCATGGTCCTATTTTGGAATCTCGACAGCAGCAGCTTTGACCAACATGTTCACGAGCGAAGCGTCAGAATTTTCCCTTGTGCCAGGNTGTCTCTGAGTTGCAGACAGCTTGTTGCGTAGGTTGCTGAAAGCTAATAATACAAGCAAAGCTGCCTAGAAGAGCTTAGACGTGCTCTCAGTCAAAAGGCTGTGCGTACGTGATTTGCCAAGATTGCAGCATGATGCAATTTACTGCAGCTTGAAGTGCAGGTCTTAGGGTTCAAATGCAAGCAAGCTTGTAAACACAATGTTGTTTAATGAATACAGCCGACACCAAAGAGCAGTGTACTTGTCTCTCCTAAACACGTGCATGTTGCAGAGTATTCACGCCTTGGAAGGGTTGCGTCCCATTCTGCAGGCCGCCTTTGAGTATGAAACACAATGTTGTTGCAAGGTCGGTCTCATACCCAGTCTCAGCTTTAAGTAAGTATATGCTGCCTGTACAACATTGNTGTACTTGCAAGCAGCTGCAACTGCCTGTGGCTGCATGGTAGTCTAGTGGGTACCTTGTGAAAACAGCTCTGCTTAGGTTTGCATTTGTCAAGTTAGCTCCATTGATGACAGCCCTGTCCATCAGCACATCGCTCAGGTCTGCACCCTGCACAGTAATGCAACATCATGATGCATGACCAAATAGCCCAGCTGACACCATACCAGCCTAAGGGTGACTGATGTGGCAGGAGACAAGTCAGGAGGAGCATGCTCATCAGCACCAACTGATGACAGACATGCATTGACTGCACAATTGTTTTCAGACAGATTTGTGTGTCCTGCTCTGCAACACATACATCAGCTTGCAGGCAGTAAATGCTGTGCTTCCTGGGCGTTGTGATGTGCAGCAAACACACCATGTCACAGGCTTCTGTTTTGTTTACATCAATTTACACGACGCTGATCTGGAGAGCACATGCTTTGCATTGATCCTGCAACCTTGTGTCAACTAGCAGCGCATTCACTGTTGCATACCAATGCTGTAGCGACTAATACCACGCCTTTGAAATGATTCAAGAGGAGTGCAACACAAAGTGCTATGTTGTGCAGTGTCTGCGATGATAACGAGCACAATCTGGCAGATGTCTGAGGTAACATGTGGCATGTACGTTTTATACTGTAGCCACCAATTTAATGCAGCTGCCGCTTACCGTCTCTCCTGTTTCTAAGCATGTTGCTTGAAAAACAACACCGAAGGAACCATTGCCCACAACTCGCTCTGTGGAGTAATTGATGGGCTGCCTGTTGCTACTGCCTGTGGCTGTAGTGGCAATGACATGCCCACATACACTAGGATCACCTTCTACCACTCTACCCTCATACACCTATAGCCATATCAGCTGTGAATCAGGTTATTTAATACTGAGTCATTGTTTTTGAGCTTCCATTGAACTGGTGATATGCAGGATGTCACATCTGACCTTGCCAGCACTGTAGCTTGCATGAACACGTGACTTAAATTGTGCAAAATCACTAACATGCANACCTTGCAACACATTGTTTTTACAGTAAAGTCAAACCTCTTTATGGCGGTTGAAGTTATCTGTGTACCAGCCTCACCTCAGAAAAAAGTGCCAGGGTGGGGTGAAGATTGTGCCAGCAAGGGCCCTAACCGCCCGCCAGGCCACTGCCATGCTGCCCTGATGCAAGTGCCCCTGCACCCATCTGTCTTGGGGGAGCCCGTCCTGCATGGTGTGGTATGTTGCTCCACCCTTTGAGGCAATGTACAGCGCCAGCATAGAGCCTGCTGATGTGCCTGCAAAGAGGCAGCCAGTGTAGGTATTCAATACTCTTGCAGTGCAGACTTGGCTTGTAAAGATGAGGCGTGGCCAGCGATTGGATGATTGTCACAGCTAACACTAGGCTGCTCTCTTCGCTAATTCCAGTCACACATTGAGACAGCACCTTGCTGAGTCAACAAAGCAAGTTCACACACTCTGCAGTCAGGTGCTTGCCTGCCAGCTTGACGAATGAATGCTTGGGCAATGTGCTGTTGTGCAGGTGCTGCAGAGCATGGGCCTGCAGTCGGAAGTGCCCTTGTGCAGCATCAAGCTATCTGCTCCTGAAGTTCGCTTGCTGGATGTCAAGAGTGATGACCTCCTGCAGCTGCCCAAAACACCCCAGGTGAGTTACACACACCGCAGCTGACATGGCAATACCAACACATAACAAGTCACGTCATAGCAGAGTCTCTTGAAACAGCAACCAAGCATCTGGGCACCAGGCAGTGCCAATTGACTGTCAATATGACATGCAATAAGCACATCATTACAAGCACTAAAGTGGTGGGAATATCATCACACATAGGCGTCACTACACAAGGTCACCAGGGTTTGAAAGGCCCAAAAAAACTCTGCTTGCAGCAGTGTACATCTACATACACAAGTGCTATCAGCAAACATGGCAGGGGATGTGTTGAAACAAGCAACCTGTACAGTCTGTTGTGGCATAAGCGACATCTGATAACGATAATTAGAATTGTAATAATAACAACGATAGCAATCATGAAACATGTGTTGTGTGTGTATAGGGGCCAGTGCACTCCAATGTGCCCTTTCCAGATCCCAGAAAGCCCCAACAGGACATGACAGCATCCCAAGCGCTGCAGCCCATCCCAGGGATGCTGGCTGCATCCCGAGCCTTGTCTGGCAGCATACATATGCCTAGGCAAGGTCTGCCTGCTACGGTGCCAGAAGAGCAGGAGGGTTCAAATCCCAGTTCCCCCTCGTCTACAGGTGTGTTTTTGCCAATCNGTGCAGGAAGATGCTTTCAGAAGGTGAGTTTGTGCACGATGTCTGTCTATCTGACAACCACTTGTCTGTGCCTGCCAATGAGGGGCTACCTCCAATTCCAATCAAGACACTCACAGTCACAATGTGTTTCCTGCACGACATTATGCAACAAGGCGTGCGTTGTGTCATGCACACTGTCATGCACCAAGTCATGCATTGTGCTGTGCTAAATAGGCATGTAATGAGGCACACAGTGTTGACAATATGCAAGGGCACATCTGAGATTGCAGAACAATGCTTCAAGTTGTGGTCTTAACATCAAACTCATGCTTGCTTGTGAAGCACTTTTGCCAAATGCCAATCCTTGCTGCAGGTCATGGAACAGCTTCAGCAGTTCCACATACTCCTTCTATTTGGAGTATGACACATGGACTACGTTGCACTGCCCGAAGCAGGCTGAGGCAAGTGTAGTGAGGCCATACTACCGATGCCTCCATCTGCTGCCTCTGGGGCCAAACTCAGCTCTTCAGTAGTCACAGCGCAGCCGGCTACAGCTGTTGTTTGCTATGAAGCGTTGCTTGATGTCTGCCATTACGTCTGCTTTGTTCAGATTTGATGTGGCAGGCACAGATGCCAGGAAGTAGGATTGATCCTTGTTGCGGTCCAACCCCTTGAGCAATTGGGCAGGTCCTCCTGAACGCCACATGCGATAGTTCCATTGTGGTGTTGCAGCGTGTTGNGTCACACATGAGCATGAGCGGCATCAGGCTCACAGCAGGGTGGCAATACAGCATTCCTGGTTGATTCTTAGGCATGCCCCTGTTGAGCAGGCACAGAAGGCAAAGCAATCACAGTCAGTCAGCAAGTTTGTCATTGCCACAGGGTATGGCGCTCCACGGTCTGGTTCGAGCAGATTGGCAACTGCGGCTGACCTGGTAGGTAAATGCATGGTCTGAACCCTGCAGATTGGCAACTTCACTGACATAGTAGGTATCTACATGGTCTGGAGCATGCAGATTGGCGATTGCGCTGACCTGGCTGACTGCTGGGCATGCCCCTGTTCAGTAGAAATAGCCCATAGGTCCACAGCATGGGAGACCATCCCATCATGAAAAGCGCTAGGTAGCCAGTTGCTCTGTCGGCTGCTGCAGTGGGGAGTAACGCCAAGAGGAACACCAGCGGAAGGGTGACAGAGTTCCCAAAAGCACAGCATGCCAGCACTAGCTGCCTTGTGCCTGCAAAGGTAAGAGTCCAATGATTGTTATATAACAGAAACGNTACCAGGTAAGCTTTTCTGGCTTGCTGCACATCTGCTTGTTTGCTAGTGGATGCACATCCCTACAGTAATACTGCATGGCCTCGCATCCCATGCACCCAGTGATCTGTGTATCAGAAAGTCATTCATTCAGTGTTGAAGCAGGAGCAGTCAGTTAGAGGACGGTGGGATGCATCAGTCAATCACTGTGTGCATGCGCTGCACCATACGTATGTTTGTGACCTTGGTTGTGTGCGCTTATGCTATTTAGGTCAGATGGTGTACGGCAGGTAGCACATCACAGTCTCAAGTCTTATTAGACAGTTCATGTACCTGCTGCTTGTGTCGCCCATTCCGTCAATCACGTTCCTGGCAAATAGCAGGGGCCATATGCATACTATGACGGCCAAACAATGCCTTACAGGAAACCAAAGCCATTCTTACAGGCCTTGCACCCTAAGGATACCTAAGTGTGCAAGCTCCTGCTGCATACAGCCATACCATTTGTACATGATCTACCATGCTACCCACAGTCTCCTCAACTCATGCCAGNCCACCAGTAGTACTTGTCCCTGTGCAGGCAGCATTGCATGTCAAGCTTCGCCAGCAACCAAACAAACATGCAGCAAACGAACATACAGCAGCAAAGCACTACACTGCAAGTGTCAGAGCCTTTACCCTAGCTTTCGACAGATGCAATATGCACCCATGCTGATGTGTTTTGCAAAGCACTCACTCCTGGACATGGGATGTGCAATGGCAGCAGGTTTGACTTTTGGCTGGCTGCTTGCAGGATCTGCATACATTGCTGGCGGCAATATCAAGAGCAGCTCCATTTGCGAGAAAAACAGACCTGCCATTGAGCATGAGCTACAGCGCCATCTCACAGCGTAAGGAGCCACACAATATGGATACACCACAGTTACCTGTTGGGAGGAAAACAGCACTCGCACAATTGCNTCTGTCAAACTGCGTTGATAGGATTCACATGTGCAAGTCGTGCTCGCTGGCACTGGTCACTCATAAACACGACTCTTATGACTCTCATTGATGTTTATCAATGATCAGTGGAAACTTGCGTACTGGTGCTGGTGCTCCCCTACTGGCGCAGTTCAATTGCNCTGGGAAGAGCACAGGCAGATCTGCTCAATGCGGGAGGAGGTGGTACCTGCAGAGTGAGGCAGACATTCAGCTTTAACAGCTGCAGCTTTGACCGTGACAGCTACAGCTTTGACAGCTGCAGCAGCGCAGAAAAGCAGCTAATGCCAAGCAGAAACAGCAGTTCAAAGACTACTTTGACAAGGGTTGAGGCTTTGAGCACGTGCTCTGCTGGTTCTTGCCGTGCTTCCCGAAGATCAGCGGATCTGCTCTGACAACTTTGGCTGGCTAAACTCACATGTTGTGGACATATGCATATGCTTAGTCAGGCTGATATCTCTTTTGACTCAGCATAGTCACGTAGATCACACAGAGTGAGATACCACTTCGGCTATTGCAGCTAGGTAGTGGTACACGGCTAATCCGTGCAGATCAGGCAGCATGCAAAATGCACGCTCACGTCGTCGGTGGAAGTTGACAAATTCTGATGGTGGTACGGGTTGCGCTTCACTCGCACTAGGTCCTCTGCAGCAAGTCAACCGCGACATTGGACAGTCTGCATTGGTCAAAAGAGATGTGCAGCATGGCAAGGACCTTATATCGTGAGTACAGAGCATGTTACAGGCTCAGCAGTGAAATTACGTGTACACGTGAAGCTGGTTGATTGTGCATGACACAACTCTGTGCGTTCNAGTCCAAGCCTGAGCTTGCTGTTGTGTTGACAGGTGGCAGAGGTTGTTGCGCAAGTGTTGCTGCAATCACAGACAGATGTGCTGGTGGAAGTGGCAGCAAACCCAGACAGCCCACCAAGCAGTGTGGAGCAAGCTGTAGCGCAGGTATACTAGCACTGGCCTTATGACGCCTGGAGCATGCTTGTAGCAGTAGCTGCCCTCGCATGCGCACTCATGGACAGACAGCAAGCAGGTGTAGCAGTAGCTTTGCTCAGTGTGCGCTCATTGACAGACGGCAAGCAAAAATGCAGCAGTAACACANTGCATCCTGGTTTATTGACGCCATATCACGCTGAGCAGCGAGCGTGATCTCGCTCGCTCGCCAAGCGAAGTGCTGTTGGCGTTCACGAACGAACACACTTAGCTAGGTCGACGGGAGGAAGACGTACGTTTACCAGCTCGGACTGAAGTTTGCACATTCATGTTATGCTGTAGCCTGTATTGGCGCCTGGCCTGATTTGGATCCTCACAGTTTCGCTCAGGATTTCGTACTCAAAGTTTGTCACTGCAGGCCTATCTCATGGGCCTATCTGGTTGCTTTCATCAGGATCATGCATTACACATTCACGGTAGGGCAAACAATGCATTCATCGGCAGGACTTGCAGTAGCAGCTGCGCTGATAGGACAAAAATCCTGCTACGACATGCTGCCAGCCCACAGGGGCATGATAACACAACATACATGTAGCTCTGGACACAACCTGACCATCCAACAAAGTTGATGTTGTGTGGTTGGCAGGGCTACTGCAAAAGCCACGCGGCCACTTGTGAACTCAAAGTTGATGTGTTGCTACATCATGCTGGCTTACTGCTGAGCTTAGGCAGGAGGTGCACCAGGGTAAGCAGCTGGTTGCTGGTAGCTAACATATTGCCCTTGTGCCTGGTTTTGCCACTGTGGATCATAAGGTGGTGGCTGTGCAGGAAGCGGCGCTGGATATGTTGAAGTCCCATTGTAAGGTGGGGGTGGGGTGTAGGGAGCTTGTGCGTATTGAGCNGGATGACAAGCAGAGACAGGTGTATGTAGGGTGACACACAACCTTGGCTGGCTGTCGGGCAGTGGACAGAGGACGTGGTTGTGCTGCAGCCTCTGTCTGGGAGTGGTCCAGCCTGCAGGCTGAGCTGTGGGGAAGCTGGCCAGCCACGCTCCATATTGGCAGCTGACATGCACTCTGTCATGATTCTGTTCACTGGGACGTCACTTGGCTGGGTCGTAATGCACCATTTGGTGTGGGACAAAGGTGACTGCTCCTCTGACATGTTTATTTTGACCTGTTACCCAATCGTGTGTTGCTGACAAATAGTCACGCTGGTTTCATTCAGGGCACACTGCTAGTATGAGCAATAATTTTTGCTCTTACAGAGTTGCGGTATATCGTAGCATTGGTCTTTTGCCAGCTTTTTCAGCGCTACCTGCTGTGTGTAGAAATGCTTTACTGGCAGCATTTCACCACCTGCAGTGATGTTCTACCGCTACGTTGATAACATCATCTCTCCCAACTGAAGTCTACATTACAGCACGGCATCAATGCAAGGACCTTGTACAGTTCTGCTGGAAACGAATCGAGGGTCAGCCCCAGTTTGGGCAATGCTACAAGACTACAACGGCATCAAACAGACCACTCTGCTGTCCCTTGCTGAACAGGCATGTCAGNTGCCTTGCTTGTTTGCTGCTCAGCATGCAACTGCCTTTCAAGGCTACTGACTTGCTGCTCAGCAGTGACTCTTGCTTTTTCAGCCACACTCAACCGAAGTTCCAGCTGCAGAACACTATCCTGGAGGGCCTACAAGAGGCACCAACCACTCAGGACAATGTTGCAGGCAATTCAGAAACAGTTCAGAATGGCAATCGAACAATATGCAGCATTTGATAGCATGCACATCAAATTGACCAGTGAAAAGCTGGTGAAAAAGCTGCTGGCAACCTTACACTCTGTACGTCACTGGAAAGGGTGATGCTATGCTACAAGCGCATCACACATCAGCACGCTTAGAGAACTGTTGTGCACAAGGGACTTGCCTTCAGCAACATCCTGCTGTTCGATGGTGTTGGTGCCCCTGCTTGCTGGCTAGACCTGTGTTCACTGTGGGTGGATGCACTGCTTGATCTTGGTCGCAGTTCTGAGTCAGTAGCCATGCTGTGCTGCAAGCATGTGCCAATGGTACAAATTTGTTGCGGCTTCAGACTAGGTCTACCAGTCAAAACTGACCTGACTGCTGTTTGAAAGACCGGCAATGTCCTGAAGAGGTGGACTCGGAGCTCGGCTCTCCGTCACAGGATGGCTTTGCAACATACTTTCCCTCAATGCGCTCTTGCCCTGCAATTTGTATTTCAAACGTTGCTGATCAATAGCAGCAAGGGCTATTTGGCAAGCACAGCAACAGCACATAGTAGACATGAGCCTGTGCCCTGCATGCTGCGCACAGATGCCATGCAATGTAGTCCTTACCTGCACACTGACTACTGCCAGCTGATGATGTGCATGATCACTTGTAAGTGATGTCTGAGCACCACAGTCAGATACTGCATCAGGCTGAAAGGGTCGATGTCTACTGGGCATGTCAAACATGAATGAAGAGCATGAATCTGCAAGGCTGCATCTTGCTGACTCCAGCTGTTTTGCTCTCATTGAGTGCGCTTCAGTACTGGCAAAGCCGCTTGTTACTTGCCTCTTGTTGTACAGTGAGCCTTTTGCTGGCGACAAACTCGAGGTTTGAGGTTCTTTCCTTGCAAACGTTGAGCTGACTCTGGCAGTGCTGCTCCGGCGTCTAGGTGGANACATATGGCTTGCAAACAACACAACATGTCTGCTTGTGCTCACACATTGAGGAGAAGGACCTTTGGCCTGGCACACGTAGCGCTCTGGCTCACCTGCCAATGTATGTCCAGTGCCCTGAAAGGACGCCGCCTTGTTGTTCTGCTCGCACCATGCCTTCAGGGCGTTAGGATTGCCACCCCGTACTTCATCTGTCTTCTGCCCCTTGTTGTTGTACATGTGAAATGTGGGCATGGCAGAGACACCATTCTGCATTGAGATATCCTGTACCCCGCAAACCCATGGTGGGTCAGCACCCACTGACACCAAGACCAGTGCACTCATGCAACATGTTTTGGCATGCAAGCTGTCTGATGTACTGCGACAGGGTTCCATGTGCAAGACTGTACGGCCGCATAGTGTTTATGTCTACGCATCAGAGCAGCAGTAGTAGTGCCTCAAAAATCACCTGATTTTGATCCACATCAACCTTGAGGAACACAATGTTGGTGTATGTGGTGCTGAGCTGTTCGAAGATGGGAGCAATCATTTTGCACGGGCCACACCATGTTGCAGTGAAGTCAACAAGTACCTGATAGGATGAAAAGATCAAGAGTCATTACGCATTACAAGAACTACAACTGAAACTTGCCCAATCATGTGTGCGGAAGCTAGTTCAGTATGTTGCTACTTACTGCTTTGCCAGCAGCCTTGGCCTCATTGTGCCGCTTCTGCCAGTCACCGGAGCTGGTGATCTCGATCACCTTGCCCCCAGCCATGGTCTGCCTAGCTATGCAACTTGACTCAGGTAAATTCGCGCGATGTTGAGCTTGCGCAGGGTGCGCACGCAGAGCTCCTTACAGATCGTCGGGCTGCAGTTCATACAGCAACAGNAGGTCAACGCCACAGCTACTGTAGTGGGCGACTCTGTGACCCAAGTCGCAGCTAATGCTATGGACGACGAGCCTGCTCACCAGACGCCTGACTATGCTCAGCTTGCCCAAGATCTTGACAAGAAATCTCCCCTCGAAATCATGGACCAGGTTAGCAGTCACCACACAAGATGGGCAACTGCCTACATACGGCGGCCTTACATACAATTTTCTTCTGCAGACATTGAAGATGCATGGAGACGAGGTGGGTATTGCTTTCAGTGGGGCTGAGGATGTTGCTCTGGTTGAGTATGCTCATCTTACTGGGCGACCATACAGGGTGTTCAGGTATGCTCATCTCCCACACACCGTTGATGCAACAATTGTGCTGAACACCCATGCTGCATGACACCAATTCAACAGCGACTTTGACACAGCAGCCACACACTGTGCAGCGACCAGCGTTGTCAGTCAGAATCACGGCCACATTGTCATGTGCGCATGTCGCATCATGAACTGCATGGCACTCCATTACAAAACACCTGCTGTATGCTGGGCATGATGGTACATGTGTTGCTGCAGTCTGGACACTGGTCGGCTGAACCCTGAGACGTACCAGCTGTTTGATGCTGTGGAGAAGCACTATGGCATCAGGATTGAGTATACCTTCCCTGATGCGCAAGAGTGCATGGACCTGGTTCGAGCCAAGGGCATGTTCTCTTTCTATGAGGATGGGCACCAAGAGTGCTGCCGTGTGCGCAAGGTCAGCCATCAAAACAAGACATACTGAGACCTGTGGCTCACGTTGCCTGTCCATATGAGGGACATATTGCACTGATGCATTGTTGCTGCTGTACTCAGTTGCATCGATTTGTGCACCCCCAATGCACAATGAANAGACAAAGGTAGGGTTGACATTAACAAACTTGTCAATTCAATGTAAGACAGCACCGTGACCAAGCACGCAAAAGACAACAGCAGCACAGCAACATCACAAAATCTTGTTTCGAATGTCTTCGATCTTTTTCAGGACTTCACCTGGATTCCTGTCCAGTTCCTCTGCTATGGCTTGCTGCTTGTCCGGGTGAAGCTGCAAGCATCAGCANTCCGGCTGAACCTGCTGACGCATGTGTTGGCGAGAGGAAGACGCGATCTCCTGCATGCCTCGACCGCTTAGTCTTGTGATCAGTGCAACGGGCGGTTGCCAATGAGGACCCTGTCACTGGGTCACCAAGCGCCTGGGTGATGAGTAGCAGTCGACCGGCTTCATTGTGGTCTGGCTCACGAGCGCGCAGAACGTTCGCGCGAACGTTTGACTATAACGCTTTCGAGATCAATCAGTCATTTCTGGTGGCGCTCGTCCAGTTTCACAGGTTGACTGACCAATCCATGCAAGGAGGAAAATCTTGAACTAACCCTCTATGCGTGAGGGCCTCTCCATGCGCGCGCAGCATCTTTCAGGCTATGGTAAGCTGTTTGTAGTGTGTGTAAAGGTCCAAGTACGTGAAGTCTTGTCCAGAAATGGGTTGGTCCGGTGACGTCTACGACCGCGATTACTGGTGGCAAAACACGCAAATAAGCACCGTGTTGCTGGCCCTGTTACCAGTTTGGCTCTTGGGCGCTTGCATAGGCTTGCTGGTAAGCCAACGTTTCGGGTGTTGCATACTGTTGCGGGTTCTGGGCTCGCACTCAGGATGCAGGCTGACATCGCTATCTGCATGTACGCAGCTGCCTCGCCCCCGTTGGCTTGAGACGAGCAGCAGAGTTGGTGCCTACTGGCTAGCTAGCCCATCTGGTGTGCTTTTTCGTCGTTTCACCCTGGCAGTGCA
Organism: Trebouxia gelatinosa; assembly: GCA_000818905.1. Classification (NCBI taxonomy): domain Eukaryota; kingdom Viridiplantae; phylum Chlorophyta; class Trebouxiophyceae; order Trebouxiales; family Trebouxiaceae; genus Trebouxia; species Trebouxia gelatinosa. Next base: position 6,169,516 of record KN805368.1, on the reverse strand, counting down.
GGGCGCTGTGATAGCCAGGCAAGCAAGCACCAGCGCTTTGCCATACATGTGCTTGGGCCATTGCTGCTATATCATGCACTGATCACCTCCTCACTAATCAACTTCTCCCGGCCTGCAGAGAAATTTGGCGGCATTATGCAGTGCCAGGGACCTTCCATGCAATTGCAGCAGCTATGTGGGGCCTCCTGCGGGGCGATGGGTTTGCTCTGCAGTTACCGGAGATGCCCTTCCATGTCAAGGAGCTCATCACAGACTCACCACAAAATGCAACATCTGCCGATGCATCTGTTGCACCTGTGGACATTGCAGACTGGTACGTTGCACCTTTGAAGTAGCTGCAGCATCTGTGAGTATCTTACACACGCATGACTGATGTCATGGTCAAGTCCTCAGCGCATTCCTGCAGGTATGTCACGGAGGCTGACTTGGAGTTTTTCAAGGACAGAGTTGAACGCAATGTTGAGCTGCCAGGAGTTGGCAAATGGCAGCACATGACAGACTTGAACCTGGAGACACTCAAATATAGTGCATGGCGGAGGCGACTTGCTGTAAGCACTTACCANGTGTCCCGTTAAAGATCTCGACCTTACCCTGAACAGGCACACGCCCATCCCATCCCGCTGATTGCGCGATAGCAGCGGCAGCTCACCGCACTATCTGCAGTCAAGCATGTCGTTCGCACTCGCCAGCTTTGCTTCCACCGCTGGGCTCACAGCTCGCGCGGGCCCAGTCCGGGCTAAGAGATCGCTCAGGGTCACTGCGTCCCAGGCAGGAGCCGAGCAGGTGTGGCTTCCCGGTGTAGAGAGGCCGTCTCACCTCGAGGGCGTCGATCTTCCCGGCAACAGAGGCTTTGACCCCCTCAACCTTGCTGTCAACAACGACAGACTTCCATGGTAAGTGCTGCCACTGCAGCTCATTTAGCATTCAGAGCAATCCGGAAACGCACTGGTGTGACAACGCTGAGACTCCTCTTGCACTGACACAGGCTCGCAGAGGGTGAGAAGACGAACGGCCGATGGGCTATGGTCGCTGTAGCTGGGATTATGGGACAAGAACTTCTTGGAGTGCAGCCTGCCTGGTACTTGCATGGTGAGAAGGTGAGTCGTCCAGCAGGCACAATTACAGTGGCTCACGTCCCAAATTCTCAATGAGATCTTCAACAATCAGGCAGAGGCTCAAGCCAGCTTGCATGTTCACAGCATTGTTGGCACCTCATGTACTGCTCCTGGTTGCAGTACCGTGTAATGTCCACATGCCAATGCCAAAATTTGGAACAGGGAAATTGGAAATTCAAGGGAATAGAATATTTGGGAATTCATGCACACATGCGTGCCATAGCTGCGCAGTACAGTCNGCACTGGCACAATCAGGACAACCGGTGTTGTCCTTCACACGATGCAGGATGCTGGACTGCCAGTNAGGAGAAGCACAATCAATTGTCTCACAAACACAGATTCTGATTGCTGCTTGTTTTGTTTGCACTGCCTAACAAGAGCTGCAGCCAACAGTGCAACGCATGAGATGGCCTGGCGCTGATTGTAGAAGGCGTCTATACCAGAAAGGTGATGCGGGAAGGACCACGCTTTGTTGTTCAGCATATCTTTGTCAGCTCACTGTTGCTAGCCCTGTGTGCAAGGCAAATCACTGAATGTGCATCCAATGCTATGCTGACTGGAGCATGATTGCAAGCCCCTGCTTATGTATCTTGCTATGTCTTACTTGATTGGGAAGGGTGTGCATGAACAGGCAGCAGCATCAAGGCCTTCTGCCGCCAGGCACAGCCTTTGACCTCTTCAGAGGTACAGCACAAGGCACGCGAGATGAAGTAGAGCGGTATCCCAGCCAACTGGACCGCACAATCAAGTTTGGCAAGAAAAGCCATCCTGAGTGTGCACAGTTTTCTCCAGATGGCCAGATGCTTGTCACTGGCAGTGCAGATGGCTTCATAGAGGTACCATGCTTTGCAGCTGTGTTGATAGGACCATCAACTGCTCTCTTCCAGCAATTGAAAGTGATCACTGCCTGCTTCTGCACTCTGCAGCCTTTCTGCAGTTAGTGTCATGCAATTGACAGGGCAACAATTGCTTCTGGTCTGAGCCGTCTGGAATCTGAGTAAGATGGAATTCGCTTTTGTGCGTGTGCCTCAGCCGAGAGTGAGTGCCAGCACCTGCGCCCACTAGATTTGACCCTGTTCAATGGCATTGCCTGTGGCATAGGTGTGGGATTTTGTGACTGGCAAGATGAAGAAGGACCTACAGTACCAGGCAGATGAGCAGTTCATGATGCATGATGAGGCTGTCTTGTCGCTCTGCTTCAGCAAAGACTCAGAGCTGCTGGTGTCTGGATCTCAAGATGGCAAGATCAAGGTACGTGGGCATGCTGCAACCTGGTATGTATCATTGGCGATGCACAGGTCAACATCAGAAGCACCCGTACAGTGTTGTGTCGTTTCGACCAAGATGATGCTGTACCTGTTATTATGTCTGCCCTACCTGGTGTGTGTCAAAGTAAACACAGCTGGGTACTGTAGCTGGCAATGCATCAATGATGAATGGTTGCAGCTGCTTCTAACCAAACATNATGTACCACTCAGGCAGCATCAGCAGAGTGTACTGTACTGTGCAGCACTCTACCTGCATCAACAGCTCTGCTGAATCTTGTCGCTCAACAAAAACCTGAGCTGTAAAGCAAATGCTGACGGCTTGCGGACATTATCAACTGTTCTGACAGCATCAAGCCTTGGTCAAGGTGCCCATCACAGCATTGTGCTGCTCAGGCAGGGATGGTGGGCATGGGGCTTGTCAGCTTTGGGATATCCTGCAGCTAAGGGAGATGGGAGCCATCAGCATGCACATGATCTGCCTTCTGGGTTCACTGAGGCAGACATGCAAGAGCTACGCACTGCCCTCAGCTTGGACAGCTTTGACAGTCAGCATGGGACAGATGCTAAAGAGTCTGCCAGGAAGTTGGAGGTTGGCGCCGATGTGNTTGCAAAATGGACTGTGGCAGGGCATTCAGGAACGACTCAGCAAGCGAATGTGCACGGTACGCTGTATAGATATCAACCTGCAAATACTGAAACCATACGGGAAGAGGACACCCAACTCCATGCACCATCATGGCAAGGAGCAGAAGCAGAAGTGTGATTGGAGCTAGCAAAAAGCCCACAAAGCAGGCTGCAACAGCTTGCAGACGTACACCCTCAGCAATACGATAGCACATCTTGATGGATGTTCTACACACCAATACCAACAGAAACACATATGGTGAGAGCACAATCCCTAAGAGAAGGTAAGCATACCGTAGCTGTCCTGAGGCAAATACCTGTTGGATAGTTATGGCATCCGTAATCTGAGAGTACATAAAATACACCACATCAGTAAGAAAGAACCAGATTCTGTCCGCAAGCTTTGCCGGGATACACAACCTTTTGGTCAGCAAAAATGACTTGACTTGAGATAGCTTAGCAGACCAACCACTTGTAGCAGCAGCCTTTGTGCGTCGCAGCCACAGGTGAGTGGACATCAGAGTTGTCAACAGCAAGGCTGCAAAAATGCCCCACATGATTGCAACATTCCTGGTAGCATCAGGGATGCCACAGATTGTGTGGGGGTCACCATAATTGAAGTTGAAGAGTTTGTGTCCCAGCGTAACGTTGATGTTGGCATGCTGAGCAGGCAATTGAAGAAGGTCACCAAGGTACACAAGCAAGGATTTATTGCTGGCCCTTACAGGATATAGTTGTATCCAGCTAGGCTCAAACAGGAATGGGGCGATGCCTGACTGGTCTATAGCGAGACAAAACTGATTCACCCACTGCCGTGGCACATGCCCATGCANCAGCCTATGCCTAGCAATGCAAAGCAATGATGGCACGATGTAAAGTACCATGCATAGCACAAGCAGTCAAACCACCTGCTATACTGCTCCAACTCTAGGTGGCAGTCAGTCTCTGTGCAGATCCAAGGTTGCCGACACTGCAGTTCATTTCAGACTGCCTCACCAGCATGGCAACATACAGGTGATGTGTGGCGCTCCAAGCTGTGGCTTGTGGACTTGGCTGGCAGCGAGAGGGTGGGCAAGACTGATGCCCAAGGAGAGCGCCTAAGGGAGGCCCAGTTCATCAACAAGAGCTTGAGCNCCTGATGGTAACTCTGAGGAAACAATTGCGTACTTCTACTAATTGTGTCCTTGCAACTGAACGTCAACCAGAGACACGATGTAGCCCTTCTGGCAAACCCAGCGCAGCAACAGAGAAACATAGCAAACTCGCAAGGTTATCTTCTATGCCTGAGCTACAACAGCATCCTCGGAAAACTTTTGAGCACATAACATTCAAAACACAGATTGACAGCCCAATAAACTGTACTTGATATTTGCACTGACACTTAATGGGACAGCCCAACTAGCTTCTCACTGAGGTCCCACAGCTTCTGCCCCTTCACACCGTCCTGCACTTCCTCTGAAACATCGTTCTCAAAGGACTCTGAGTTTTTGTTCCAGCTCCAGTATACTCCAGACTGCTCCAATTTGGGATCAAACACAACTTGTGCCAACCGTTTGCCTGCATCTTCTTGGGACACATAGCCCTTGGTGATGTACTTCTGGAAAGGAGGAAACAGCGTCCTGAACAGCTTGACGTGGTTTCTAAACAGGCCTGTGTCAGCAATGCAGCCAGGGTACAGCGATGAAAAGGTGACTCCTGTGGATTCGTGGTAGCGTCTGTGGAACTCTCTGACGGTCAGCATGTTGCATACTTTGCTGTCCTTGTATGCTTTGGCGCCATCAAACTTGCCACCGTCAATCATGGCTGTGTGGACTCCATTGAGGGTTGTTGACAGACCTCTGAGGTCTCCCAAATCAGCCTTGGGAGGTACATTGCCTGCAGGCCACCAAGCCCTNACATAACTTGCTCTTGAAATTGTGAGTGCTTACCCGTTTGGGCACCTGGTCGAATATATCTTTCGAGGCCTGGGTGGCCCAAGGCTTGCCTGGTGCACGAATGGTGGCTGCTGTTTTGGTGACGGCTTCTTGAAAGCCAGCTCTGCCTGTCATCTTGCCCTACAAAGCATGGCGTAGATGGGTCCAGTTCTACTCACTGCTCAAGGCAGTTCAGTGGACACAGTCCATACCTTGCTTGGCTCTGTCATCTGTCACAAGAACAGTCAAGTGCCTGGCCAGCAGTCTACTGCCAAATGCAGAGCAATGTGACAGCATTCTTATGTACCTTATCAGTATTGTTACCTGCAAAAACGGGTATGGCACCTGGAAGGCTGCTGGCACTGCCGCCCTTGCTCTTGTCTGCCTTCTTGCCCTGGATGAACGCCAGCATTCAGCCATAACTTCAACTGCTGACAGCGCCTCATTGTGCCGAAGCATGTTTAAGGTGATGTAGGCAAACATGCAAACATCTTTGCTTTGATCTGCAGTCACCAACAACATGCCATATGCAAGCTGTGAGATATAGTCANATATGGTCTTGCAGTGCAAGGCACATTTGAGCATAGTACTGTTGTGCAGCTTCCTGGTGAGAGCCTGTATGCTGGCCAGTTGGCTGAACTTGCTGCAAAACAAGCAGCAAGCAAGCTGCAGCCAAAAGCTTTGAAGGGGAAGTGTCACACTCCAGTAGTGCATCGAGTTTGTTATGTTGTTGCCCGTTCAGGCTCGGTATGAACTGATCCGCAAAGTGCCACAACGCAAGGTAACGTTGGTCTCGCGCGACTCCCATAACATCGCACAAGCACAAGAGCAGCTGTACAGCGCTTGCATCCGTGTCACTCCGCATGCTACTCTTGCAGCTTTTCTTGTGCCTCGTGAATTGCACGCGACAGCGGCTTCCCAGGCTAACTACAGGACCTGTTACCTGCACGCTATGTCGTACGCTGCCACTTGATGGGATTCGATTAATTCAGAGGGTTTGCTCGTAACGTACACAACTGATTCTACAACCCCGCTCTGACTGGGTAGCGATCGCGCTTCAGAAAGGGCTTCAAACGTTCGTAAGGTACCAAGTGGCTCTGCAAACCTTCCTCTTCTTCGTATTTGGTCAAACTTTTGCTCAAACCCGGGTGTGAAGCTGTCACCCTGAACAGAGCGAAACGTCCTCGACAACAGACTTGACCCGTGTCCTCGGGCTCGCATACATTCGCTTCCAAGCGCTCGATCNTCATAATTTGCTGCAGCACCAGTTGCTGAGTCAGAGGTGTGCGGGTGTCCTACCAAAGCAAGCACCCAGGGGGCAAAAGAATACATTCCAGCTGCCCTTTCTCGGTAGGAAACTGCCCTTTCTGATGCAATGACAGGCTGTACCACCAGGGCATTGATGATGGCGAAGAAGAGCACACTGGCATACAGCGCTCCTAGGACATTGATCAAGCCTGCCTGGTTAGTCAGCTTGTCCCTGCAGCCAAGTAAGACGCAGGTTGCATACAAGCCTTCGGGCACACCAATGTATGCCACTGTCATAGCCTTGATTCATACCAACGCATGCAACTGTTGTGCCCAGCCCAGTACTGAGTAGATTCTGGCACATTGGGCTGATAATTTGTGCTTTGATGACATGCAACAAAAAATCACTTCAACGCCTTGTACCATATAATTCTTCGTTGTCAACAAGAAAGCACGCATGGCCGCTGCATGATGGAACGTGTTGGCACAGCAACCCTAACTATGACATTGTTGAGACGCACAAGCACAGAGTGCAGCTGCTCTTATAGTTAGCGCACCTGCTGCAGCACTTCTGTGACCCTGGTTGGTGACTGGCTTTCAATTGTTGATGTGTGCAATAATGTCATATGCAAGTACGTCAAATTGAACAGTGTATAACAACCCAACTTNATAGGGCAGTGTGCAATTGACAACTGGGCTGTGCATTTAAACGAGCGTACTCAGGTTGCCAGCAGCGCTTGACTGGCAACAAGTTGCAAAAGAAGTAGGCAGGGGACAGGCAGGCAAGCAATGCATGGTTGATGGCACTGACCTGCTCAGCGAGGTTGTCTGAGCTGTCGCTCCTGTCAAAGGGAACCTCAAAAGGTGACTGCTCAAAGTAGGTGGCATCAAAGCAGAGCCCACTGGTGAGGTCGCTGTCCAGATCTGCGCCCATGCCTGAACCCACACTGTCCAAGAAACAGTCATCGATGAGGGGCAAGTCAAAGTCTGCTAGGTCATCGGCACNGCGGATGGCAAGTATGCAGGCTTGCAAGCAACCAGCTTAGCTAGTGGCATCAGCAACAGGGTTGAACTGTTAATGCATGGGGCTGAAGAAGCAAAAGTGTAATCTGGATAGTGGGTTTTAGAGCAGTGTTTGCAATACCCTTGAGTGTGACATGTAGAATGCTCAAAATTATGTTTGGCTATGCCTTCTTGTCAAGGCTACCTCTCGTTGTAGACAACGGTCTGCCCGTTGTAAATCCAAAGCTGTACGGACAATTTTTTTGGGTAACCAGGGCAGTAGTTGGAACGACGTTATTAAAGGAACTTGCAGTGGCTCACTTGCATGCGCCCAAATCACCTGGTGCACTCCAGCAGGGTACTCCACAGCATAGCCGACGCTAGGCACCTCATCAACTGCGGTTCTCGCACGCTTTTGTGCANTCTCATCAGTGGGTTTGTGCCCAAGCCTGCTTGCAGCATTTGTCCTAGAGCCTGCACGAGTGTCCATCGCGCTGCACATGGCATTCTAGTATTGAACAGCATTGCCTGTTCCTGCAACACTTGCTAATGTGCAAGTCTCCTGACGGTTGCTGCTGGTACTCTTCTTGTGCTGGTACCTCATGTGCGCTGGTGCCCATTGTTATGGTGATATGCTGTACTCGACATGCAACTCAACAGCAATCAAGCTGTGCAATGTGCAGACACAGGCAGGTAAACAGAAAGCACTTGTACACAGCTGTCAAGATGGCATGAACGGCCCCACACTGAAAGTTCTTCTTAGATCTATATGGCTTGATGATCACGAGGGAATGAATGCAGGCACGCACACACACCGTGACGCCTCCAGATCCTTGGCTGGCAGGCGCTGCAACTCGTGGCANGGGCCCGACCTTGTATAAAAATCGACCTTCTGAAAATACACTACGGTAATTACATGCTCTGAGAAATCTTGCAATTGCGGAGTTGAAGCAGCGGACATGCGCATATTGTTCACACTCAACAGCTGATACATGTGAATGCATGTGATACAACGCTGCACTTACTCCAGGTAAAGCTATTCAACATTCCTGTCAGTCCTCATCATCTCCTCCGCCTTGCCGTGGCTTTGGACCACCCGCTTGTTTAGCCATGATGATCTGATCAACCTTTAGCACAGTCACCACAGCATCCGTTGCTAGCTTCAAAGCCCACCATTTTGCGGTGTACAGGTCCATGATGCCTTGCTCTGACAGATCTGTCGGCTGCCCAGTCTCAATGTCTAGGCCAGCTGTTTGTTGGCCATTGGCATGCGCAGCATGTAGAGAGGAGACTACATCTGTGGCGTTGAGGCCAGAGTTCTCTGCAATGATCCTGGGCACGACCTGCAGCATTGACATGTACCCTTGATGCAACATATGCCACACTACCTACACCACATACATACCGACAGTACTTGGCATTCAGCTGTGTAGCAGATGCAGCCTGAGTATTGCATGCATGCACTTCCGCTGCAAAGGCCGCTGTAAAACAGCAATACGTCGCCAATGCAGAGCTGCTCTTGAATGCCCAAGCACAAAGTTGGCATACAAGCTATCAGGAGGCATGCGATTCCGCTGCAGGCAGGCTCACACTGCTATACAAGCAGCTGGCAGTACTGACCTCAAATGACTCTGCATACTTGGCAATGGCGTACTGGTCTAGCCCGGTCTGTGAGCGGCCATACTTCTGCAGCTGTTGACACAGCTCAATCTCTGGAGCACCGCCAGCTGGCAGCATCCTTGCATCTCTACAGAGCGCCTGCGGCAACACAGGGCAAACAGTGGTCAACAACGCTGCTTGAAGAAGAAGCTGCAGGCCACGTAGCNACCACACCTGCAACAATGGCTGCAGTAGATGCAAGGGCCAACCTATCATTTGTCTATGACATGATGGCACCCACTGATTCTGACCCTGTTGGTGAGCGGTCAACCCAGCAGTACGATCTTGCTTTCTGTACTGATACATNAGTGGTTACAGTGCCTGTGCTGCCTAGGCTGCAAAAGCGGCGCCAGTGCCTGACCAGGACATCATGCTTGCAAGAACATTAATGCATGACCCATGAGCTTGAGATGACTATCATGTGCATTCACTGTTCCGAGCCCCTATGCCTGCTTGTGCTGCCATGCTGTTCAATCGTGGAGAACCCACAACCAGCTACATGCTTTGCAGTCTGGACAATATGATACGCATGAAGTACTGACCTTGAAACCCTGGTAGACCAGACCCTTCTTGTGTAATGTGCTGAACACCCACCACACACTTTCCATAAATGTCGGGTCCAGCGTTTTGTAGTCATTCTCAAAGTCAATCCAGCGGCCAATACGCTTGACTGTTCTTTCCCACTCCTTTGAGTACCTGTTCAGGCGGGACACTAAGCGCTGTACACGGTAACTAAAAAGCTGTTTGTACATTCTTGCATCATGTCGACACAGCCATTTCATGATCTTGCTAGCCACACTACCTCATGACAATGCTTCTGCACTCTTCATTGTACTTGTCAATGCCCATTCTGAGGACATCCTCCTTTGTCTGGATGTCTACAAGGAAAGGCCCATGAGTAGGTGGGAAATGCTGTGTATGCCAGCCACAGATAGCTTGTTATACATTGCTTGTGACACTTACTAAGCTTTTTATCAATCTCGAACTCCACCGGCAAGCCATGACAGTCCCATCTACATCACGTTGTCAAAGTTGTTAGCCGAGTCGACATGAAGTGCTGTAGTAAGGCTGGAAGGTAGTCAAGTGTCAGGCCATTCGTGCTGTGCACATCAGAGTCCTGGATGTATCTTGCACATACTGCGGCATGCTTGCACAGACTTACCCAAAGCGTCTGGGACAATAGTGTCCAGTGGCGCTTGCATAGCGAGTGACAATGTCCTGCATGAAGCGTGCACAGACATTGTGGGCTGCTGTACATAAGCCTCTTTGACATTGCAGCGATTTGCGACGGTTGTTTGTCCGCCAACTGATGCGTTGTGGAGCCTAGTATTCGCTGATGTAGCCACGTAAGTGTTGACCGTGCAGTACGTATCGGGGTACGGTTGGGAGTGACAAACATGCTTACAGCAGCGCCAGCGCCGGGCGCCAACAGGGAATGCGGACTGCCTGGCAATTGTATAAAATTATTGNTATCTCACAGAGCATATCCCAGGAATGCACATGGACTCCACCAGCAAGCACAACACAAGTCCTTTGATGAACTGCACGCATGCATGAAGAGAATAGACTGCAGACATGTATATGTCATCGGAAGCTGATGGTGAAGCAATCCCTCAGGAGTTTGCTTGGGCTGTTTTCACAAGCATGTAGGTATATCTGATGACCTGTGACAGCACTGGCTTGCAATATGATTCAAGTGCAGGTGTCTTGAGTAGTCTTGTCAGTGATACAAAAGCCCTGGGCGCACTGTCATCCACTGTAATGGCATATCTGGGGGATGAACATCAGCTACTCATGGGGACAGCTCTGCTGTAGTAAATGTCAGCTGTTCAAGCTCAGGCCATCCCGTTTGTTTAAATCAAACACCAATTTTTATAAGAAAAGAAGTCTGTTTACTGAACAGACTGTTGAAAGGCCTACCACCAGCCATTGCCTGCAGGTTGTACATTCTCGTACCTTTGGGAATGCATCACCTACTGGTGCAGTGGGGGTTCACATGTTGATCCCCTTGNATCATTGTGCTGTCTCATTGCCATGTCATTGCCATGTCTCATTGCCAATATGTACATTGCTGTGCAACCATACAATGGCCCTATACAAGCTGACACACGTGACAGACAGCATGATAGCACAGAGAACACATCACCTTTGAGGTCCTTGACCGCCTCTGCGAGAACCTCAGCCTTTTCCTCCCACTTCATCGCAGCCTGTGACCATCACCGCTACGTACAAGGCCATCAGGGCGCAAGCTGGCACTCCTCTCTGACAACAAGGCCATGGTGCTGTCTGGATCGCCCTTGGGATGCTCTGGCAGAAAGTCTTGACAGGAGTCACTTGCTAGAACGTCAAGATGAAGTAAAGGCATGATGAGGCTGAGATTGACATTATAAGCTGTGTCGGGCTTGCTCCCTCTCAAGAGCTAGAATGAGAGCTGAGTAGAGATTATCCTTGCCAGTGTGCCTGCTGAACCATGATCCTCGACGAACAAATGCCTCAGAGCTGAGGAACCAAGGGAGTCAAAAACATCCTGATGGACTGGCATGCGATGTGCAGGCTGTGCAAACAAGATCNGGGCGTAGTCCACTTTGACCTCAAGCCTGACAATCTTCTGCTGGATGGCAAGATGCACGACTACATGGGTAATCTGCCCAGCCTCAAGGTTGCTGACTTTGGGCTGTCCAAGCACAAATGGGGCAAGGAGTTTGTCTCTGGTGTGCGTGACCTCAGGTAAATGCATACAGCTGTTCTTTTTCAGATGCACGCAATTTCCAGGCGGCAGGCTTGTGCACATGGCTCGTGCACGTGTTTCTGCGGCACATAGCTTGTGACACACAGGGAATCATACCTAATCCAGCATGGCTATGCATCACTCATGGCCAGCTCAGCAAGCAACACAGTGGTGTAGTAGAACAGCTAACGTGGCGCTACATGAGGACCACANCTTAGTATGCACACCAGTCTTTGCAAGTTGTGTCTGTGCATCAAGACTGGCAGTTATGTTTGTATTGAACTATTTTGGCCTTTATCTGTAAGACCACATCACATCAAACACCTTGCATCACATGCAACTCACAGGCCGCTCAGTGTGACAGACTGTTCATGCATTGTCTGGGAAGCGTGATACCTGCAAAAGAATGGACAGCCATCACATGCAAGACTTGTGGGCTGTGAGTGCTGTCTAGTTTGCAGACAGCAATTAACAGCTGAACAAGATCAGGCAGGGTCCCTCCTACATTGGCTGCGATACAAGCAAGACATCAAAGCAATGAATTGCGGGGGCACATTACAGCATGCTTTTGTACTCTGCAGATACAGTGCGCAGTGCAGAAGGTACAAACATGATACATAGAATGCACACCACTGGCCAGATATGAACAGATGTCTTGACATGAACAGTGCCAGGAGCTTTGCGCTGCTGCTGTCCTGTGGTTGGCCTTGTTGCACTCCTAGAGGGTTTCCCGGCCAAAGGGGCAAGGCTGTGTCTCCCAGCAGCAAGATTTGCGTGTGCAGAAGACAACTCAAATGCCATCCACACATNGCCCAGTCACTGTGTGCCATGCATGCTACACTACATACAATGCCTGCTGATCGTAAAAGTTGCCTGTACCCTGCAGCCACCACTGTCATACACATATCAGTCTCTTTTCAAGCATAAGGTGAGCGTCATTGATGAGCTGGGCGAAACGTGGACCGTTCAGTATGAAGGCTTTGTGTCAGCTGCGCAAAGGCACTACCGTTTCACTGCTGGGTGGACCAACCTTGTCAAGCAGAAGGGCGTCAAAGTTGGTGAGAGCCCTATTGCTTGGTTGCTTTGCTAACGGGGCAGTCTTCCGCAGGTCACATCTCGAGCGATGCACAGGCTTCAAAACCTGGTTTCAAAAGACCCAAACTTGGACCGTCTGACGACCGCGACGTCGGACCTGTGCACAGTCCTGGAGCTCAGCTCTCTCTCCAATTGTGATTCGGAGAATAGCTGTGGCACAATGGAGTCAGGTGTGAACTTAACTCAAGAGAGAAGCTCTTCAAGNAGCTGTTGGGCAGCCCAACAGCAACCATTGAGTTGGCAGCACGGCATCTGCACTCACCTTGAGTCTGGTCTGACGCANCATACAGAGTGCAGTCACAAATGAGACAGTCTGACAGCATTACCTTGCTGCATCACATGCTGCTTCATAGACATGCACAAACGCGAAGTGCAGGATGGCATTGTTCATAGACGCCTTACCAGCATGGGGNGAAAGACGAGCAAGACTCTGTACGACCCCGCGGAAGCTCAGGTCGCCGTCAGCAGCGACAGCTATCCGGTTGGACAGCTGGAGCCACACACCAACGCGCAACAAATCGCCAGTATCAGGCTGGGAGGCGACAGTGCTAGTCAGTGCTTCCCTCTGGACACACAGCCACAGCCAGGGGATATCTCCATTGAGAGAAGCATAGTTCACTGCCAGCCACTCACCTTGCCAGATAACCTTCTTGCAGCCACACCTGTGGTACAGACACTGGCACTGCAGCCCACATTGAGGCTGGCTNAGACTTCATGCACATTTGCTTGTGACAACTGGTGACCGTGTAGCCTATCTAACAACATGTCAAGACTCAGCAGCAATCAATGGCATGCTGATGCAGCCACACCTTCTCTATCTGCTTCTCCTGCACGAGCTGCCAAAACTGTGTGTAGGTCATTTCCCGCAGCCTGTCCACACGCCAGATAGTTGCTGGCAGCCTTGCACTGCCCTTGGATGGGATGGTGTTGGGGTCAGCAACCTGAGACTTACTGGTGTCCACTTTGATGCCACGCCTACCTGTCTCTGCAGCGAACCAACCTCTTGTACACTCACCACTTGCAATGCCACATGTGATGCTATCCTAACTGTCCATGCTTTGCAATCATGCATTCAGTCCAATGCCTGTGTGTCCACTTCAAAACCCATAAGCATTTCACAAACACAGTCGCCCCTGATAACACTTGCTGATGCACCTGAACATGTCAGCACATCTTCTAAGGCATAGTACAAGCATGTTGCACCCATTGTGTGGTGTTCAAAACATTTTGAGAAACAAATGACTGTGCATGTGTGTGCAAGGTCTCTTAAGACTTGCGCGTGTCACCTGTATCAGTCGCAGCAGCTAGTTGTATGCCAGTGTCCTGACACCGGGACTGTTGATTTGAGCCAGATATGCTGGCTTCTGCGTTCACTGTCTCACCATGCCTGGCTGTTGTGAAGACAACTGGCGCTGGTTCTGGGGGACGCGGGGTGCTGCAGAGGTGATTAGAACATTTGCCAGCAATCAATTAGCTGGAACGACAAAACAAAGGATGCTTACCTAGCATGTGCAGAAAAAACTCTGCCAAAGCCAAGCACGCAGATCAGTGCAGCCAAGCCTATTTGTTTGAGGAATTTCACAATACGCTGTACAGCAGTGGGTTGCTCCTCTTGGTCAGGTGCTGGGTGCCAGCTACGCTGGCGATTGATGGGTATACGTTGCCAGTCATCAGCGGGCGGTCTCTGTGACGCGCTACTAGCGTCCNGCTGCACAGCTGAAGAAAGGCACGCCAGCCTCTCCAGCAATGGCCTTGGCCAGTAAGGTCTTGCCTATNGCGTCTGTCATGCACATGTACAGCAAGCACAGAGCCCCTAACCAAGGCCACTGTGATGTATGGATTCTTGGTTGGATGACACAGTGCCGACATCATGCACAATACCATTCTACTTTCTCGCGGATCACCATAGAAGAATGCTGTCACATGATCACCTTGAGCTTCTCATCCAGGACTCCCCCAAAAAGGTTCAGCACGATGAAGTTGGGGTTGGTCCCCTGGCCAGCTTCCCTTCCATTAGTAAGCAAGCTGGACATGAGCACAAACTTCTTCACTCCAGCCTGCTTGGCAGCATCCACCAAGTGTAGTGTTCCCTGCAACCAAATCTCCTGTAGTCTCAAATGCATCTTGTGAGCAGCCTTTCTCTGGCTTGCTGCTAGAAACAATATGGCCCTTGGTCAACATGTCACCCAGTTGCATCTGTAAGCAGCAGCAACGTTAACACTCCTTGAACCAGCTATTTGCTCTATATGCAACAAGCCTTGCCCAAGGCATAGACAGGACACTGCTGTCTCACAGCAGTCTTGAGCACTTTTGCAAAGGGGTTGCTGTGCACCTGCATGCATCCTTATGGAGTGCCCAATGACTGTGTTGTTTCTTGGGTTGTGGCAGTACTTGCTCAGCAACAGACTGTTTGGCAGATTACTTTGTGCTGTGCAACATCCAAAGCAATGCTTTGTGACCATGTTCTGCAAGGTTTAATGCAGACGAATGGGGCATACCCCATAGTCAACAGTCTTGGGGCCTTTGGGGTTGAAACCGCTGGAGCCTATGGCGCAGATGACGGCATCTGCACCCTTCATAGCTTGTGCTAGTGAACTGCACCAAAGCCAGCAGGACCGTTACTGGCTGTTGATCACAGCTGGCTTTGGGTGCTTAGCATGACCTGACATGGGCTGTAGTAATGCGGTCGTAAAGTGCTGTCAGCATCTGGCACAAACTGGTCTCCAGATCATGCAATGACTGGTATGAAGACTTACTCACATCAGACGCCGCTCAAGTTGTACTGAGACTTTGCTGATGAACAGCCAAACCGAAGCCTCATCAGCATGTCAACAGTTGCGGCAAATGCTTCAAGAAGTGCCNTGACTCCTTCCACACAACATTGTAGCCATGGTCAAAAGGGTTTAGGTTGAGTTCTGATGAGTTCTGCTTCATTATCCAGCTGTAATGGATCTGCTGTAGGTGGTGTGTCACAACATTGGTCCGCCAGCCGGCACTGCCTGTCTGGCTGGCTGATAGTTTGAGCGACAACTTCTCACAGAGTGCCTATGTTGATTACTGAGCAACATGGTCTCAGATTCTTCGGTGAAGTTACTGACAGTTTGCAGCAATAGCACAAGATATTTCCTAAATAATGCTTTCAGCTTCCTGCATGTTATCTTTGGCATGACGCATGCACAGGTTGCCTGCACAGTGGTAACGTAGGACTATGTGCATGTGATACATGCCAACAGCAGCAAGTTGTTGCCATGCTGTGCTTTCCAGCATAAAGAACTGCAATGATGCTTGCAAATGAACGTGGCCTGCACCAAGGCACAGCCTGCAGCATACCTTTTTGCCGGCCACTATCGTGTACTTGATTACGTCATCCATTCGCCGAGCCATTTTCTTGTTGACATAATCGCCAACTTGAAAGTCCTTGATTTCNACAGGTTTGGTCCAGCTATACTAGTACTAGGGTCACACCCCTTCAGTAGGCAGGTCTCGTTTGGTCTNTGCAGCATTGAGTCCAGCAAGGCTGCCAGGCGCAGTATGCCGGCATTTGGTGCAGGCTGTCAAGTTTGGGGAGTTCAAATTGAAGAGTGGTATCATGTCGCCTGTGTACATTGACCTCAGGGTGATCGTGTCATACCCTGATGTTCTCAGCAAGGTAGATGCAGCTTGTATGCTGTTGGCCTGGTAATCGCATTCCTGTCATGCTGTCTTGCTTGGTGATGCAATTGTCCCTCCTCAACCCGCGAAACTTGGCACACANAAGTTTCAGACGAGCTGGCACACACAACAGACTTGAAGATGATTCGTTTGTTTGGGAACACAAGCAACACACTACACAAGGTTCTCTGAAAGGAGATCTGGCAAATCCATCCTGACCCTGTACGGGTTCTTGGGGTGCCACTGCTGCAAGGGATCAAACTCANCCTGCTTTGTTTCAGCAGCTGCATGAACAGCTCATCTTTCAGCTCAGGCCGCTTCAGACCCTGATGCAGGAGCTTTTGCACAATTTCAATGCTTGCAGGCATTGATAGCCCTTCAGAGTCGTCCATATACTTCTGAATGCCAGCAAACATTTTCACAGCACGGCTGGAGTTGTCAGCACTGAGCTTCAGCAGTGAGGTGGGAATGCCATCCTGCAGTCAACAGTAAATTAATCAACTTGGCGTTGCTTGCTCAAAGCATAAGAGCATAGTACTCAGCGGCTTGTTGGGGCTGCAAGCTTAGTGAAACTGTTGCATATGTCAATGGACTCTGGACTCAGCAGCAAGACTTGGTAGAAGTCATGATCCTCTTTTGCCACCCTGCAGGACCAAGATGCTTGTTTTGACTGAGCATAGATGTCGGCTGNCTTGGCACACAGCCCTGTACATGGCTCCAGACTCCACATAGTGTGTTGGCGTTCCTGCAGCAACCTGCTGAGCAGCATCAGCATCAATTGCTGCATCAAGACTTCCTGCTTGAGGATTAGCAGTCATGTTTGCTTTTCAGTGACTGCGAAGTACTGCTTGTTGCATGATAATAAAGGCTTTGTGCACATGTACGAGCCATGCATGCCTAGATGCTTTCACCAGCCTGACTTGGCTACGTTGCAGGTGTCTGATGTGATGTGGGCAAAAGTGGCAGACGCAAGTTTTGAAGTCATGTGCGGGGTACCATACACTGCTCTACCCATTGCAACCTGCATGTCCCTCATGCATGGCACTCCCATGCTCATGCGCCGCAAGGAAGTCAAAGATTATGGAACCAAAAAGGCCATTGAAGGGGCCTTCAAGGCAGGACAATCTTGCCTCATTGTGGAGGACCTAGTCACAAGCGGTGCATCAGTCATGGAGACAGTTGAGCCCTTGGAGGTGGGCCTCATGCTGCATTGCAGCCTTGCTACAAAATGTATGTCACATGGTGCATGCATGTTCACATATTGTGCATGATGCAAGACGGACATACAGCATAAAGTCAGATTCTGCACCCTCCCTTATTGATGATACTTGGTGTTGCTGTGCAAGTTCTATACACTTCTGTCTTACTGTGTGTCAGGTACACTCTGCCGATACATTAGTGCTCTCACCATTTCATGCATCCTTGAGCAATCAGACCTGCCTAGCAGTGACTGCCGTGCAGAAAGAAGGCCTCAAGGTCACAGATGTGGTTGTGCTGATTGACCGAGAACAGGGCGGTGCACAGCGTATGGCCTCCAATGGCCTCAAGCTGTACAGTGCCTTCACACTGTCCTTCATTCTTGAAACACTCCAGAAACATAAGCTAGTCAGCGATGAGGTTGCAGCATCCACCAAAGCATTCATTGCAGCCAATCAAACATTCAAAGAAGGAGATTCAACTGCCAAGGCTGCGGCAGATGCACCAGCAGCTTCTCAGGCAGCTCCTTCAGATGCTGCTGCAGCAGCTAAGGCAGCAGCTGATGCGGCATGTGCTGCACCAATGCCTATCCCTTCCGTGAGCACCCCATTCAAGAGGCAAGACATAAACTTATGCACGCACCCAGTTGGCATTTTGTGTGCAGTTTGCCCCTAATGCTGCATTGNGAGATTTCTCGGACAAGCGTGAGCATGCTCAAAGAAGAAGAGCAACTTGCACGCGAAAGCAAGGACTGCACAGAAGCCACCCGTCTTATTTCCAGCAGTCTAGCATGCCCGATCTGTAAGTTTGGATGCTGTGATCAGCTGCAGCGGGTGGCACCTAGCCAAAGGAGCCTTGATGCAGCAAAGTTTGATGCTGCGCTGCCCTACAGCCTCTGAAGAACACCGTGATACCCCTTTTGCCAGCCAGGAGTCCTGCTAGCTGAATTACAGCTTTAGTTTGACCTACTGTGTGTTGCTAAAGAATAGCCAGATGAGCATTCTGACTTGAGTGCAGTCCTAGTGACAATTGACAGAGTCGTTTGCCGCATCTGCAATCGTGATGGTAGACCATTGTCTCAATGCCTACAGATGCTTGGCCATGATCATGAGGACAGCAGCCAGCAAAATGTGACCAGCTGTCAGCATCAAGTACATGCTTGCATTAGTTCCACTGGACTTCAATATGTTCATTGTGACCACACATTGCGCTGGGTCCAACACATCGGCAAGTAGACTGCTGTAGCATCACACACTCAGCAGCAGTCAAACCAAACACACTAATTGTAAGCCTGCATACAAGTTCCTGCTAATGGACTAGGTGCCACTCAGATTAAGTCTGCAACATGTGCACAACATCGTTGCAAGCTTAAGCAGCATGGGAGCAGTCAAGCATGATAAGTGGGCATTGGGGCCGGCAATCGAACTCGAATGTACAATCAGCCGGCAAATCATGAAGCTAACAGCTCAAACCAGCCATCAATCAACCCCAANGCACGCAACTCCATGACACGTTCTACCAGTGTCAGCAGCAGAGGGTGACATGCACATCAGAAAATGGCAGCATCGCCCAGCTCCTGCCCCGCCAACCCATCCTTCATGACACGCTGGAAGAACTGCTCCAAAGACTCTTTCCCGTAGCTGGGGGTGGCATCAGCTACATACTTGTGCTCCTTGTCATCCCAAACCAGCATGCTCTCTGTTGCATAGTATCTACCAATCCTCCCAAATTCAGCAGAGTCCTGCATGCACCATGCAGCATGACACCCATCAGTTTGCTTGCACAGTCTGTCACAGCTTCACAGCACTTGCAACACTAAGCAGAGTCACTGTCTTTGGGGTAGAAGCGTTGTGTTGAGGACATGCAGATTTCCATTCAGCACAGTAACGCCCTCCCTGACCGCAGCCATGCAGTGACACTCCGCGAGGCCAGCTGCATGCACATGCCTAGACGTACATGGCTATGCGTTATGAGCAGCAAGGCATACAGACTGGCACCATGCAGCGCCTCAACATGCCGGCATCGCAACTTACACTGCAGCTGCATTGACACAACACGCTGCATCAGTAGCATCGCAGATTGCTGCACATGCAGCAAGTCTTGCACACCATGGCATTCCCCATGTCATATCATCTATCGCACCTCAAGGTTCGGGAATACGCGTGCTAGACCGTCAAAGCAGGAGATGACGCCGTCCATGAGGCCTACGGGAGCTGAAATGAATCTTTCCTTCTTGCCAGCCAGCTTGAAGAGGTACTGCCCCTGCTCCTTCGCAGACCAAGCCTTGCCTGGGCCTGCACAGTGACCAACACGTTATAGTGTAGCATGGTGCATTTACATGTCTGCTGATTGCAGACATAGCTGTGTCGAATGACTCTAGAGACCTGCCGCCACTGATTCCTGTTAGCATGTTGCTGTATGCAAGCTGTGCAATTGCAGACCCATGTTGCTGCACACCATGCCGCACACCGAGAGCAAGCCACAGGATCAGAGGAACCATTGCANGTGACAAGCATAGACAGGCACTGACCTGCTGCTACCATTCGCAGCATAGCGGCTTTGGGCTCATTCAGGGTCCTTCTGGCATTCACGCGGATGCCATTGGAGAGCCTGAGCTGCATGACGCCTTGAGAAGGACTGTCGGCTCGGGAGGCGTCTGGGGTGTGGGTAGGGGGCTCTGAAACACTGGGGCTGCTGCCCTCCACAGGCACAAACCTGGGCTGGTGCTTCNAGTCTGTGTTGGCATGCAAGCTTGAAACCTGGTCCCAGCACTCTTGTGTATAGCCATGTATGCAGTCCTGTGGAGTGCTGTGGAGCAGACAACACCAATTGGGATCGTGGACCAAGGTGCTGTTTGTTTGGCCAGCCATAACCTGTGAGGCCATTTTAGCAGAACCAACTGGCTGAGGAGCAATTCCAGTAGGGATGCTCCAACTGCAAATTGCTGTATTGCAGGAACTATGGTGCAAAGCACACAGGTGCTTTGCTCCTGCGGTCTGTCCTTAAGGGCACATTGGGTTGTTGCAAAGGGCCGCGCAGACAAACAGCAGTAAGTTTGGCGTGAAAAGACAACTGCCCAAGGCTTAGCAACCTACAGGCAGACCTGTGATCCAGCACAGGCAGCACCTAGCATGCCAGAGACCTGACCAGTCCTGCGTGGCATGTCATTTATAGCAGGCACTCCCAGCAGCTCAGACATACGTTCAGGCCATACGCTTGGCCTTGCAATCACACCTAGCTTGCTGTAGCATGCTGGTTTCTGAACATAGCACCAGCTATTCAACATCTGCCCTGACAATTTTTCGTCTGACTCGTCACAAGCATGTCTTACCTCATAGTCCTCCAGCTCGCTCTTGTTGGTTGCAGCGTCCATGGGGATGTCCAAGGCCAGAACATTGGCCAGGCTGCGCTTGTAGCTCACTCTGCTGGTTTCCAGGCACTGGACGCGGTCCTCCAGCTCAAACTTGAAGGCGTCAGCAGTGGCAGGCTGGTCTGGCTGGCCCAGACGCTGCATTGAGGAGCGCTCTGACCGTGCCATGACCTCCAGCACAAACTGAAAGTAGTCCCTTGCATCCTGCAACAGATGCAGCTGTCATTTCAGGAGCCTAGGNGGCGCAGAGTTGTGAACAGCTGAGGTTGCCTGCTCTTGACGTGCCTGGCTGCCCTTGTTGATGAACTGGAAGCTCCTTCTGGCATTCTTTTCTTGTNGCTGCAGCAGACTGTACTGCACACAAACACTATCAGCAACACCCAACGGGACAATTGGGTGTTTTTGTGAATGCATGAGGTTGAGACCATGCCTGTGAGGTTGGCAAGCTCCGACTCATTGGGGGAGATGATGGTGAGGTGCTGCAGCAGCTCGGGGCTAATGTCGGCTTCCGCCCCGCCACAGTCCAGGACNCTCCAACTGTTGCAGCAGAGCATTCTTGTTGCCAACGTAAGCAGTGACTGAACTTGCTACTGCTTTGACTGTTCTGTCAGTTATAATTTGACCAGTCTGGCCAGCCTGCTACGCTTAGCACCTGTGCCTCAAACACGTCTTGTACATCTGCAAACTCCAGCACACCATGCTTGATTCAGCTGCTCTGACACACAGAGCCAGCTAAGCACAGCACGCTGGATATGAAACTGCAGGCCTTGTTTGTGGTAGTGCGGCTTGGCGTCCGATATGGCTCCTCTTCCAAGCGGCACTACCTGCTTGTCACTATCACATCCGCTATATATGTGATATGTCATCGGATCTTGACACGAGCAGCAGGCAAGTAAGTAAAACATGTTGTCTGTTTTTAGCAAGTAGCATGTTGTTCAATGGGGCCTGTGTGCAGAGCCTGTATACGNCGTCATGTGTCACATGCATATATGTGTACGCTTGCTTCAGATCTTGCCAGCAAGTTGGTAAAGGTTGATGATAAGTTTGCAAATTTATGATGCCGTTGCTGCAGACTGTGGCAGGGTACAACATGTCCTCAGTAGGATCACATGGTGTGTACAAGCCACTCTATCAGGCAGCAAATAGTCCTGCTCCTGACACATGATGCCATGAGCAGGATCTGTTGTGCTTTGGCCAGGCATGTACCAACGCACAGCACAACGGAATGGTCTGATCTTATGCGTCAGTCTGCTTGATTGCAGGCAACTTCTTGTCAAAGGTATGATGAGGAGGCATCGCAGCCCCTACATGGCTCTGTAGACAGCCATGCACAGCATGTGGCCCCAGCAATGCCCCAGGGCGCTGCAGCGCAACAGGCTATGCCTGATCTGGTACTGGCTCAGGCAACTGCCCAGCAGGCAGCTGCTGAAANCAGCATGACCTGCTATGGGGAGGCCTGACAGGACGGGAGCACCTGCAATTCTATGCTGGCCTCCATGCTCTCAAGGTGATGCATGTTTGGATGATCCCAAAAGCTTTGTCGACAGTTTTCCAGTGACACTCAGCTCCAAACCAAATGTCTGGAACATTAAATGCAGCGTAATTGATACAGTATGGGTGAAGAAGTGCAGTTCACGAAGCAGGACACTGACCTTGGCGTGTAGTCCCGAATTGCTTGTTGCTGAGTCCTTGCATGGTGACACCTGGGTCTGCACCGCTGTCATGGTGTAGTGTTGATCAGGGTTTTGCCAAGAAGGTTCGTGTTTTCTCTGCAGGGTTCAGAGTTGAGCCAGGCGGTGACAGAGGGGCTGAGGGCAGTTGACCTGCTGGCTGATAGGGCTGCAGACAAGNCCTACCCCCTCACTGACATTGCCCTCATCATGCTTGGGTTGATAGGGTTGTGTTGTACGGTTTATCNTTGACTGACTAAGCTGCAGATGTCCTCCAAGCTGGGCAGCAAAAAGCTAGGCAGCAAAGAGACGTACTGAGTTGCATGTAGGAGAAAACTCAGGACATCAGACTTACACAGCACCATAGACTGTCGTTAACTACTGTGAAGAGGCTGACAGCTGATGCAGTGCACAACCAGATACATGCATAGCCAGCATGCTTGCTCTAGCAACAGCAGCGTAACAGGTGAGAGCCCTTACCCACAGCAAAGTGGAAATCGAGCAGGGCAAACTCCTCATCCGGCTCCAGCACGCAGTTGATGAGCTTGCTGATGCAGAACAGCTCAACCTGCTCGCGCTGCCAGGACCCCACCCTGCCGCTCTCGTTCAGGGTACGCACCCCCACATTCACCACCCCTGCTCCTGTGGGACCCACCCCCCTGCCGTTGTTTGCCTTCCCACCTGTCAGCAACACAACTCTTGTGTCAGCTGCCATTCTTCACTGCTTCATGTCCAGATGACCTCAAGCAGCTATTGGCCACAAGCAGCTGGGATTCACCACCGTGCACCTTTAGGTGCCACAGTNCCTGGCAGTACTGCCTGCTGCAGGGGCAGCTGGTGTGTCCTGTCTAGGCAGGGCTTGTGCTGCTCTGGATGCCAAGAAGCGCTTGAAGGGCAAAGCAGTTGCCGCTGGCTTGCAAAACATCATACACAGCTCACAACAGAATGCAGCAGGTGACAAGCACATTGCTTGCTGTACGTGCTCAGGCTTCAATTGCGAATCAGACTGGACAATGGTGATCATCTGCATGGCTGAACAGGGCGAAACTCAAGTCATGTATCAGCTGTTGGTTTATGGCTATGCATATGCTGCTAATAAGCAAGGAACTTATTGTTTGGCTTGTTCACCAATATAAGATGACCGCGTGCACATATGTTGCTGGACACTGGGGCATTGCTGTTGGGCAGGTTCAGTCAGCTGTGGTGCATGGATGCTGCTGGCGGAAGTGGCCAAACTGGATCCTTCAGCCCCCTGCTGGGAGTTTTTGCAGGTCAGCTGTGACGGTGACCGCTGTATAACGCAATGCAAGCATGAAATTACGTCACACTGTGTAGGTTGCTGTTCTTGCTCAGCTTGGCAGCGCCCTGCTTCATGGTTTGTCTGAAACAGTGTGCCAGTAGGCTCATGCAGATGATGTTTTGCAGCTGATGTCTAAACAACGTATGTTGCAGGTGGCGTGGGAGCAGTTGCGGTCAAAGTCCGAGCACAGCAATGTACAATGCGGTTTGGATACTTCTCTGGTCCTGAGAGNGCATCTGTACAGTGTGTGGGTACACATGAAGTGTCTGCGTGTGATGGTGATGTGAAGCATGCCACTGATGGGCACCTTGCATGGGACATCACATCATGCAGGCTGTACTTGACGATCTACATGCTTCCGGACAGCAGAAACGGCGTTTTGATTAGTGATATACATGATGCCCCTCAACATGCACCTTGACTGATCCTGCAGCTGCTTGCAGTAACACATCAGCAGTCAACATCAGGCCTGTCCTCATCACCACTGATGGTATGTTCATGTCTAAAAGGCTGCTGCCCAGACTCCAGCTGCATGCTAGAATGCCAGAGCCCTCTGTTGGCCATTCACTATGCACTGTGTAACTGTCAAGCTGAGAGGCATTGGAAAACTTGACAATCAGCAAGACCTTCGCACCATATCTTGAGCTTGAGCTTGAAAATGCGTGTTGATCTGCATGCATAGCATTGCGTACGCTGCTGATGCAGACGAAGCAAGCACAAGACTACAAGCCACCAGAGGCGGTGAGAAATCCCTGGTCTTGGAGGGGTCAGCTGTACCGCTTTGCCATGAACTGCTGGGATTGGGGAGCAACCCCAGGCGGTTTTGTCAGAACTCTGGGACCCTGGGGGAGAACCCTCATAGAACGCTATGCACGCAACAGGTACATGTACTGATGGTCAGTTGCGGCTGTGTCTTTGAGTGAGGCTTGNATGGGGCTGGAGAAGATGATCTTGATGGGGCACAGCATGGGAGGCTACTTGGCAGCCACCTATTCCTTGCAGCATCCTGAGCGTGTTCAACACCTTGTCCTTGTCTGTCCTGCTGGNGCCATCGGGTATCAAGGCTACCAACCTGTTGAGGAAGCGGGCGACGTCAGTCTTATCCGCATCTGTGATCCGACCAACAGAAGCAGGAGCTCCTTTGCGGCGAGACAGGTAGGCATTGATGTCAGTGGCTGTAACATCTTCTCGAGGCCGAATGATGCCCACATTCAGCAAATGTGCACGCGCCTGCACCATGCTGTGCTTGTTACAGGCTCAACCTGCTGCAAGGTNGTGAGAAGCTCTGCAGCTTTGCAGCAGCAACGAAGGGTCTCACTGTTCAGATGTGGCCATATGTTGCATACGTTATTATTGGCCTACCTTGATGCATGTGAGTTTGGGGTGTCAGCCTCATGCATAGTTGGACTGGCTGCATCCTGACTCGTGCTCGGCGAGCTGAGCTGCACACTGAGGCTCCTGATGCCCGCTGCAAGACCTGCACTGCTGCCTTTACCTACCAAGGATCGCTTGCCTGTGGCTGCACTAACAGGGCTACTTGCCTCTGAGCCACTAACACTGCNGGTGACACTGAATGCTGCATAGTACTTGAGAGCGCCAGTAGTAGCATTGCAATGTCAAATATGACACAGAGCGCTCAATGCTTGCACAGGCCTGCTGGTACAGTGACAGTAAGCTGCTGATGCTGGCATATATGGTGAGCAACCTGGCACACCACTCATGCAGCCAGTACATTACACAGGTACACAACTATGGTACATGCTTCTGTCCACTGTTTCCCTGTGCTGCTTGTGGCACAGACTGTTGCAAGCTGGACCTGTTGACTGCATCTTGTGCTGCATGTTTAATAAGTAATTGCAAAGAACGAATATCAAGGGGGATGTGAAGGGGTAAAGGGGCAGGCATGCAGAGGGGTACATGGGCAGGGTGCCACCTTGAGCTCATCAGCAGTGATGGTGCCATCGTTGTTGGCGTCAATGGTCTTGAAGAGCTCTCGCAGGCCCTTGATTTCCTCGGAGGAGAGGCACCTGGCCACCACCATGTAGGCCGCCTTCTTCAGCTTGGTCATGCCCGCAAACTGCAGGCACACATGAGGGTCAGGGCTGCTTTGCGGGACTTTCTTTTGAACACTTGGGTGAGTACGCAACATGCTCAGTAGCANTCTTTGCGTACGAGCTTGGCTTTCGAGATGGATTTGCAAGCATACAGTTGACCGGTCCTTTTGT
Organism: Trebouxia gelatinosa; assembly: GCA_000818905.1. Taxonomy (NCBI): domain Eukaryota; kingdom Viridiplantae; phylum Chlorophyta; class Trebouxiophyceae; order Trebouxiales; family Trebouxiaceae; genus Trebouxia; species Trebouxia gelatinosa. The sequence goes on along the minus strand of KN805368.1, from coordinate 6,143,451 downwards.
GNGCATAAACAGAGAGAACAGATTGCAGCTCCGTCATTGAGCGGAAGCTTCCGGTACCTTGCGGAGTTCCCCCTTGAGAAAAGAGCTAGCTTGTTGCAAGGACGAGACTTTGCGATCATCACTGAACTTCATCATTGCAACAAACTCATTGTAATCAATCTGGCCATCATTGTTGCTGTCATACTGTCGAATCATTTCTGCAATGTCAGCACTGGATGCGCCTCCCAGCGACTTCAGCGCCTCTGCAACCTCATCTGGTGTTATGTAGCCACTGCGGTCTGTGTCAAAATGCTCAAAGGCCTGCACAACTGCACTACTTCATCACATCCTTGCTGTCTCNCAAACACAACAGGAAGCCAATCATGCAATCATTGCTACATGTCGAGCTCTGAAGGCACAAGCAGACAATTGTACATTGTCCAGTCACTTTGGCGGTGCATGCATATGCAACATTGCAGCTGGGTGCAAGTGTGCACCAACTGACATATGTGCTTGCAAAAGAAGTCAGACNTGGCGTAAGAATTGTGAACGAATACACTGATGGTCCACTGCTATTACGTGCATAGTCTCTTCCTGCATGAAGCATCACTGAGGCCTGTTCACACTTTTGTTGGCGACAATCGGAAACATGCCTACATGGTCTATTTTATCACTGCAGTACCTCTTTGTGGTGTCAAACTGCGGTGCATGAATGCATTGCAGCCCTTGATTGCCGGCTTAGGCATGCCTTGCACCACCCTTCACATGCACGACATGTGTGCAAGCAGGCTTGCTAGCATGATGGATCTGTCACAAAGATCCTGCCTTACAGTGGTTGCAGCGACGCTGTGCTATTCTGCTGTGTGCTGTGTCATGAGCAGGTGATCACCTGTGCATGCACCATGTCAGTGTGGATTTTTTCCGAGTCTTCCCCTTTGCGCCACTTGCTGGGTCTGGGGTTGGCTTTGTGTCCCAAGTGCTTCAAGCGAGCAGCGTCATAGTCAGCAACTTTCCGGTCCAGCTGCCGTTTGCAGTCCCTGCCCTCTGCCAAAAGGCCCTGCATACCGACCGTCACAGCAGTCATGCATCAAGAGGGCCAACCTGCTTGTCCACTTTGCTGACAGTGACCCACTGAAGGTCTGCACCACAGTGATGGATGCTGGGGGCAGTGGTGCATACCAAGGTACTTGGCCTTGTGTGTGTCAGTGTCACTCCAAAACGTTCCAGAATGTTCTGACCTTCCTGAACTGAACAGCCCAGTGCAAGTCTGTGCATAACTTCCAGCTGGCTCATGTCATGCACAGTCTCAACACCAACCTTGATGCATCACACCTGACAAAGTAGCGCCATTGCCAAACTCCAGCAAGATTGCTCACAAGCAAGCTTTGGTGGCTGTAGGTCCCTGGTGCAAGATACCACCCCACATTGAGGTCAATGCTACCTTTGCAAGTCCCGAGATTGCGCATGCTGAGGCTAACGATCGGGGCAACTGGTTCAGCGCATGTGCACACGATGTGTATGCTGTTGGCGCTGTCTGGCTGTATATCTTGACGCAGCACATTTGGTTTACCCCTGAGAGCCCATCCCAGTATGCCAGCGTGCGATGGCAGCAGATCCACTGTCTGCATGCTACATGGGTACGACCATCTCCGCCTGTTTGCTGTCAGTCTGAAATGTTGCACATGCCGTGCTTACATACTGTCGAGCAATCGCCAGTCAACCATTCAACCAGCCACCACCTACCCACCAACTAATCAATCAATCAACAGTCAGTGCATGCATGAATGAATGAATGAATGTTGATCGCGTGCGCGTGAACAGCTTGCTGTGCTTGATGCCATTGCCACGACGAGACTCGAGGAAAAGATGCGTCAGCAATGCCAGCAATATGTAAGGTTATAGCCTGGAGAATTTCCTGTTTGGGCTGCTTTTCGGTGAAAAGAAATATGACGGAGTGCTCATGCTGGGCCGAAATACCGCAAGACGCCTTCCAGCACCTTGTGTCTCACCTCAGAACCAACGAGTTAGGTACACTACGGCTTGTATCAAGGACATGGGCGTCGTATTCACGCCAGATCACAACACCGTCTATGGTCATTCTTTCCAGTCGCGCGAGTCTGGCTGTCAAAATTGCAACCTTGGCGTCTTGGATGCAGGCTGGACGTTTTGTTAACGCCGACTTCAGCTTCCAAATAGATGAGCCTATGTCCATGCTTGGGCTAAAAAGGNTGCTGAGCTTGGGGAAGTTGCAGCCAAGGTAGCCAGAGCAAAGGTAACCCAAACTTGTGGTGTTGTGCCTGATACCTTCTGCATGATCTGCAGACTCCTCAAGGTTAGGCAGCACTGCTTGTGCTGGAGATATGCGCAAGAGCACCAGATCNGACGTCAGCAATGCACCACGATGCATAAGATGTCACCTGTACACGCTTGATGTCTGCTCGTCACAGGATGCGCCAAAGTGATGGGGCAGCTGCTTGTGTTGCAGACAAGACGTGATCAGCAACTCAGTCACCACAGCACTCAATTGCGGCAACTGGTCAAAGGTTGCTTTGCACNCTGCAAGACCTGTCCCAAGTTGTCTGTTTTGTCACAACAGAACGCTTGTGCAAAAAGGATATATACTGTGGTGGTGCCAACCTTCACAAGAGCCTTCTGAGGGGCAGTTAGGCCTGCCCTGCCGACCATCTGCAGGCCCAGGGCTGTTGTAAGGAAGTTGACGCGAGCCTCATCTCCGCCAGGCAGGTCCTGCAGCCGCTGAGCATTGCTGCGGCTGAGGCTGAGGAAGACTGGCAGGCTGCGCCGAGGTGCACCCCGACCCCTGATGCTGCCTGAACAAGAGACCAGCGGTTTCAGACTGCATGAAGCAGCACTGTCTTTTACCAGACATGCACCAGCCAGCTNGCTTTGCGGCTGGACAGGCGTGTTGCATGAAAGGGCGTTATGGCATAGGAACAACTGAGAAGCCCACAAGAGCAGTGCAAAGTCAACAATCATATTGATGTACAAAATCAATATTATACAAAGCTCCAGGCCAGTAGGCGCAGCAACAGGGCCTCATTCCGCAAACCATAATGACTTGCCATGCTGCTGCGTTAGCTTGCCCAACCCTTGCATAGCACCACATGTCAAGTGGGAACAGGTAGACTGACACTTCAGCCTGAGCCGGAATGTTTTCCCCTGCTCAGCCAGCACCGTACTTGGCACTGCAATGCATCATGCACAGGTGAAAGAGGCATCCAGCAGATCGTCTGAGTCAGCTGACGGCGATGCTTCTATGGCAAGTTTGCCTGGACCAGCAGGAGGCCCTCCTGATTGTTGTTCAGGTTGGCTGGCAGGCTGAGGTAGATGCTGGGCNGGAGAGGCAGAGGCTGTTATCAGGCAGTTTGAGGGTGGACGTGTCATCAGCAATGAAGCCACGCTTGGAGAGTATGTCAAGGCCCTTGTGAAAGTAGACCGCCTGGACTCTTCAGCACTGGTGCAAACTTTACAGGTACATTAATCAGCAACATCGATGCACCTATGCATTTTAGCACATCATGTCAAGTATATACCCAGTAATCAACACTGATCACATACATGCTGCAAGTCTTGCTCTCACGACGCCAAACTGGTTTGCAGAGAGGTGCTCGGCAAGGGGGCGCCAGCACCAGCTATGCAGCTCCGAATTCCTTTGGCTCTTTTGCCAGTCAAGCCCAGGAGGCGCCGGCTAGCCGTGGCCTGTCCAGGATGTTTGGAGGTATGGCGCTTCACAGATGTTCATAGCTTGTCGATCATGAAATGAACATCCAGTCATGCAGTCAAATCAGCCAGTGGTCATCCACTTCAGCAAGTGTCAGCCAACAGAGTGCTGGCAATGGGCTTTGCAGATGTCAGCAAGATATAATGCTGGCAATACTGTGCGCTGTGCAGCATGTAGATCACTTGTCCCATGTTTGTTGCACACCTGTTGTGATGGAGTGAGTTCTCCATGAACTGCACCCACAGACACAGCAACCGTTCAGCCTCACGCCGACAGCAGTCGCCTTAGCTGTTTGCGACCTCCTTGCTGTCAGTGCTAGGCAGGTCACCTAGGAGCATCATCATGGTCAGGCAGGCAGAGGCTGCAAGCACATCGCATCATACAGTACTGACCTCCGCCAATGCAGTATTATGCACAGATGTGTTCAAAACTTCAAGGTCGCANGGTGGTTGCAGTACCCAGCAGACATGCATTTAGCTACTGTACCAGGCGCGGGCCCAGTCCATGCCAAGACACAACAGGCGTCCCCGTCAAGCAGTGAAGCATGCGGAATCGGACCGGTCACGGTCTGCAACAACAACGTTTGCCTGCAGCAAGCATGATCGACATGCCTATGCAAATTGCTGCACCGTTTGTCAGCGATATTGCGCCCATGTAGGTATGTAATGTCGGTCAAATGCCTGTGGTTGTGCCTGCTGGTCAAGCTTAATGTGAAGCAATGCCAATCCCCAAGAATTCTTCGAACCCAATGTGTGCAATGTGTCGCAACCATGCCGTTGTTGGCTGCACCTGATGCGGGCAACCCTTACAAGAGACACATCGAACATGTGTGCAGCACATCGCTGTCATGGCACCCGAGTGCCAAGCAGCTCATTGCGAAAACCAAACCCTAGTCACCTTAGGTCTGAACCCATACCCGCCATCGCATAANTGCTGTGACTGCTGCTGCTGCTGCTTCAACGTCTGCTGCTGGTTCTGTGCTTGCTCCTCGAACCCTCCAGTAGCCTTTCTCAGCAACCCCACTCCCAGGCCCCCCACAGCTGGGGGTAGCAGGAGGGGACCCCAGCGGGCATTGAAGGGCAGATTCCGTGCCCAGTTGTCCCAGGTTGAGGCTTCAGGGAGGGTTGCGGTCCAAATGACTTCATGCATTACTTTGATGAGGTCATTGAAGACTACTACTCCTGCTCCTGTACCCCAATGCACTCGTACTAAAAGCTTGCATGCAGCATGCGCAACATAGGTGCACAAGCGAGGTGTTACTGCCGTCACCAATGTGCACGTGTTACCACAACAGCTATAAGCATTGCAGCGTTGGAGGAACATTTGATGTGGCAAACAGCTTGAGTCAGCCCCCAGGTGTGCATACTTTGAGGACATTAGCATGTGCATGATTTGCCGTGATGGCACAGGTGATTGCTCATGACATGCAAGCTGACCTGTTGCCAAGCCAATGCCGCAAGCTACAAGCAAGACGGCAGCCTCAGGCTCGTCATACATCATGACAGGCTCAGACTCTGCCCTTGCTTCCTTGGGAGTGGTGACAGCNTGTTCTCGTATGTTGCAGGACAGCAGACTCATGGTCGCTAATGGTACCAAAGCAACATGGCATGTGCACATCAGCCTGGATTGCAAGCCCTTGTTGGGATGATACCTATCTATGTTGCAACATCACAAGAGGGCTATCTGAAGATGATATCGGTGGCAAGCATGGTAACTCAAGGCATGATCACTTCCACTCGGCTGCATGTAACTTTGGCTGGAGGTGAATGTCAAGTGTGGCACAACAAGCAATACAGACATGCTGTGTTAGCAGTGTCAAGTGTCTGGTGGCATGACAAGTGTAGTATCAACCTTGAAGAAGGGTCTGGCCAGCTGCATTGCACTTGCTCGACACTGCTGGCTGTTGTCTGCAAGCCAGGACAAGCTCCAAACAGAGCTGCTGTCCTGCCCACTGGTGCTGGCCGTTTCACCACTATGCGCTCGGTCAATGTCGTTGCTGCTANCTATCACTCGCAGCATGTGTTGTTGACTGTCGGCATCAGTAGTGAGGACCCTTATGTGGTCAGGACTTCTTGTCTGACATATATCATCAGCTGAGGTATAACTTGACCCAGCAGCAAGACAGTCAACAATGCTGTTAGGCAGCTTGTATAGGTATATGTGACATGGGCTGCCAGTCAGTCATTGCCTGCCAAGAACACATTGCTGAACCAGCTGCAGGTGAGTGTCACTAAGCAGAGAGAGGGCTTGCAATGACTGACCAGCCTCGCTCTTGTTCCCTGNTATAGACTAGACAGCTGGTTTGTCCTTCCTACCTCTCCAGCTTGTCAGCCTTGCTGCCATGCGGGTGTTACATCTCAACTCNGCCTCCCGCAAATTCTGCATGGCACTGCAGACAAAATGCGAAGTCAATTATGCATGCTTGATGGCCGTAGGAGTGTGGACCAGAACCTTATGAACCGTAAGCACTTCCTAACAAGGCAAGCAATGCAATGTCAAGAGCAGGCTAGCAGTTACAGTCTGATGCATGCTCTGTGCAGGTAAAGGTGGTGTCAGAATTCTGGTCTGCCTGGAAGAGGCTGGACTGTCTGTCGAGCAGCTACTATGCCTGCTGCCTGAGCCTGCAGGGGTGACAGGCACCTCAAAGCAGCCCTGCATGACAAATCACAGGTCTTCAAACAGACTGTGTGGTAGCAAACATCTTGCAGCAACTGATGTACAAGCAAAAAGTTGTGTGAAACACCTGGCTTTCTAATTTAGATTGCTGGCAGGCCAAGCTGCTGTTCCTCTCTAGTCTGAGCTGCTACGTTTGCGTGCAACAACAAATGCGACTGCTGTGGGGCTGCAGAGTGCGTTGTATCTTNCAGCTGTGTCAGTTCAGACCCATCAATTCCCAGACTAGCAGGAGTGGCAAAATGCAGCACTCACTGACTTTGAGCACTAGCACAATAGTTGCTTACAATCAAGCCCTCAAGGCAAGCCCTATCTCCTCAACTGCACACCACCTCTGCTCATTCCCAGGTGTCACCTCAGTTTGTGTTGGGGCAGCAAATTCAGGATCACCATGCTCTTGCAACCCTGATAACACGCGGTCAAATCGCGCTTCACCATCAGCAATGTAGCTCTTTTGCTGCTGACATTACATCAATGTCAATTCTATCACAATACGCCTGTCACATTTGAAGCCACANGCCCTGAGGCTTGGCTGTTGGTGTTTGCCTTCCTTGGTGGCCAGGCAGGCCTGTTGCGTGAAGCATATGGACAGATTGCATCAGAGGCACAGGCACTGGCAAGCCATCAGGGCCTATCACAAATGTGCCTGCAAAAAACCAAACGCTGGTCTGCAAATATCTGGCTGCGTAAACAAATGCAAGTGACACACTGGTCTCCAACATAAACGTTCTCCTGCCTGAAGTCTGTTGGTTCCTGCAGCCATGCATGAAGGTACACAATCCTAGCAGCAAGTCAGCTTAATTCAACAACGCAAAGCAAGAGATTCAGGCTGGTTGCTCATGCAGCTCATGCAGTGAGTAGTGTGACTGCAGCAATGTCGATGCACGTCATACAGTTGCCACAAAAACAATCACTAACATGTCAACAATCTGAGTCCCTAGTGATGGCTTGTTTTATAGGTTGCTCTTGACCAACTTTGTGACTGACTGCAGTAGCCCGCCACAGGCTGCAATTGCCACTATAGTGGACAATGTGAGCTGGAACTAACACACAAAACTCATGGTGTGCAGCTACTTGCTCTACTGGGNCAGACAGGCAGAAGCAAGCTGTTATGTCAGCCAGCCAAGCAGCTGCCTGCTCTTTCTCAAATTGTGCTCAAGGCTGTCACTCTGAGCAATCAGCTTGCCAACGGTTGCAGAGAAGCAGAAGGATACAGATTTCGGCAGCGAACAAGACTGCATCGTCCTGACAGATGACTCATTGGCAGAGTGCAGAAGCAGTGGGCAGACCTGCAGGGTCCTGAGCTTGTCAATGGAATCTTGAAGGCCCTTGAGCCAATCATTCAGGGCATTAATGCTGCAGCACAAAATCCAAGGTATGTAAAGATCAGCACTTAGCATGCCAAAGCAAGAAATGTGACTTTGATATAGCATTGGCTGCTCACCAGATATGGCTTCCTGGTGTACAATGGCAGTGTCCATTTCTGGCATGTGTCCCGGCCGCTACAGCGCCAGGGCCTGTTTGCCCAGCTGCTCTCACACCAGCAACAAGTTGTGGATGCCGTCAGGAAGCTTCCTAACAAACAGGAATGGCTGTCCCGCTTGCTGCTGCAGACAGCTCTTGCCCAGCTCGAGGTACTGTTCCTCTTGGTGATTCACAAAACACTGCTGTACGTTTTATTGCCAGACAGCTCTCCTGCTGCTCCTACAAAAGCACATGTGGGGGTTTCCATCCCACAGCAAAATGCTGACTGTTGTGTCACATGCATATGTCAATGCACAGGAGTGAAACTGTATCTAGTGGTAATCATTTTGATGCATTGGTATAGGCAGGGAAAGCTGAAGATGCCATCAAGTCTGTGGAAGAGGCGCAGCAGCTCAGCAAGGCCTCAAGCGCTGCCGCAGTCATCAACCAGGCAGCAATCACAGCAGCTCATCTACAGCAGGTCAATTTCATGTCAAGCTTTACATGAAACATGCCAGGAGCTCCATGTATCTACAGTTCATGGCTGCTGCAAGCATCTATGCAATAATGGGAGTTTCTGTGATGCTGCAAATAGTAGCACCAGGCAAACTGGTTTTGAGATGGCATGCATGCAATTAGATGGTGGATAACTCATACTTGTAGGTTTGGTCGCAAAGCAGTCATTGTGTTGATTACTGTGAAGCATAGGGATTGAGCNGCATACTCTGATGCCTTGCAAGAGACATGGTCAAGCAACAACATGCTCATACTCATTCACATGTAGCTACATTATGAGTGAACAATCAAGGTGACATCTGGCACACAAGTTGTGGAGTGTAACAATGAGGTGACTGCATTTGTCAGGTGTGCAGACATTGTACTGCCAGCTGTGGCTTGCCAGAAAACAGTGATGCTCATGCTGCTGTTGTACCCTCAATTGGCTGGGGAAAAACAACACATAGACATAAGTCAGGCTATACATATCTCAGTAACAAGGACGTCAGCAACAGCACTACAGACATGAACCCATGACAGCTCCTGAGTCTACGTCAGCAATAAGCACTACAGATATGAACCCAAGACAGCTCTTGAGTCTGTGCATACGATNAAGCAGGATCACACAGCTACAGCAGACACCACAGCTGTGCCTGACCATTGGTGACACTTCCTTCACCTGCGTTCCGTGCTTGCTTGTTGGTGCAGATGCTGACTGTACAATGCAGTGTATAAAGCTGACTTACAGTGCGCAGCTGGAGAGCATCAGGTGGCAGCTGCTGCGGAACCATGACCACCAGGTTGTGTGCGTCCATATCAAAGCATTGCACTTGTCCCTCCAAATCAACCACTTGCCGCAACTCAAAATCTGTGGTGTCAGTCTCTGCAACATCACCACTGTCGTCCTCTTGAGCTGACTCAGCTGACTGCTGTTGACCCTGCGGGCCTGTCAACAGGGTACTGGCGGACATGTGTGACTGAACTACATGTTGAGCTGCATTTGCCAAAGCTGAACCCAATGCCCTGTCTACAGGGTTGGCAGGCACTGTGTCCTGGCCAGAGCTGTACGCTTCATGCTGGCGATGATGCGCTGCTGCTGTTGGAGCTGCTGCTGTGCTGTTATATGGCTTTGCGTTATTCCACAGGGCAATCCAGATTTCGTTTCTGTGCAAACTTGACCGAACCCACCGTGTACTCCGGTGCAAAGGAATCAGATCGNGGCAGAAGTTCTGACTTGTCCAAGGCAAATTGCTCCGCCCAATGTGTCAGCTGGTCAGTGCTGAGCCATGCTTCAGCGCAGACGTTGCACTGCAGCTTGTGAAAGCCTGGCCAGCTGGAGTCCCCTTTTGATCAAGCGCATGCGCAAGCTCTGCTATCTTGCCCGTGCACCTGCAGATCTTGCATAAGCAAATGCATTAGAAGGGTCTGAAGCAAGGCAAATATTGCCAGCTTCTTGTTGGCATGGTTCACGCAGGTGGCTTTGCTCGGCCTGATATTGAGAAGCTGCGGAAGCCTGATATGCTGCCAGCAGCAGGTGCTGGCGGTCCAGCAGATGCATTTGTCACCGNGGCATCAATTTGCTGAACCTTGTCAAGATGCCTATCATCACCGCATTGTAATGCATCATCATCGTTATCAGCATTAANGCTTCTCAGCAAGCCAAAGCTGCAATCATCTCTGAAAATATTGTGCGCATACTCGTTGGCCGATGGGCACTAGTTGGAGTCACAAGTCACGCAGAAGCTGCAGAAGTATTGGCATGTCTCGCTAGGGTGCCAGAGCAAGCTCAGGGTGCCCTTCTCAGAGCTGAGGCTTGTCTCACTGGCCTGCTCAACTCAGATGACCCAGAGTTTCGAGCAAAAGTGTCTTGAGCATTAGCAACGCTTGGTTGGGCTGTGACAGGGTATCATGCAAGGTTGGCATAGGATTGGTTTGACTGGCTCCTATGCGTGTCTCGGCTTTTGAACCAATAGGACGGCGCCTTGCAACTGCTTGTTTCAATCTGAGTTGATGTTGATTGACTTTGGTGCTGTAACAATAGTTAAGAGTTAGTGGGCTCGTGGCACAAGCATGAATGGTACCANCTCTACACTGCTGCAGGTGACTGGCAAAGCACCTAAAGCAGCTACCAAAGCCAAGGCACCTGCAAAGCCAGCAGCAGGGAAAGCAATTGGCAAGGGCAAAGAAGCAGCTCAGGTTGACCCTGCAGTGCAAAGGGAGCAGACAGCCAGCCTGCTAGGCAGCATTCAGCTTGTACGCTCTGCCAACACTGCTGCTGGACAGGAAGATCGCCTCAAGGTATGAGTGTAGCCTCTGTGAGGGGTTAGGTGGGGGGGACGGGGAGTCAAGACAGCCGTCAATCTACTCATCACTCTCAAGTTTGTTGACTCAATGTCACGTGCGTTATCTCCTGTGCATGGAATTAATGTCTGCGGTCTGCCTCTGGCTCCTCCACCTGATCTGCTATGCTCAGACCCATTGGCTGTTTGGCATGCCCGCTGGTGATGTCACATAATGCTTATAGCTGCTGCCAGCAGGCTCTGTTGCTATTAGTAGCATCAGAGCAGACAGCAGCCAGCCTGTACCTTACACAGCTTGCAAGAAGTGACAGCATGTAGCTCTTATCAGTCTACAGCCGTGATGCACAAGCAGAAATGCTGATAGCGAGTCACATGGCTTGAGTGGATTGTGCAGGAGGTATGGGATCAGGTTGAGCAAGATGTGGCAGGCATCAATGGTAACCTGGGCATCCTGGCTCAGCTGGGATGGGCTGCAGCTCTGCAAGGACTGCCGGATTTGGCTGAGCGCTGTGCATCAAAAGCAGCTGCATCCCAAGACATGGGGCCTCGCAATTGGGCAGACCTGATCCGCTTGCAGCAGCAGGAAATGGCAAGGTGTATGCTTTACGCCGTCTGGCATGGCATTGCAAGGCAGCAACTGCTTTCAGCTGAGACTCTGTGTCCTGACCAAATGACCGATTGTCTACTGCGTATGCACCTTAGCTGTTGCATGTTGTGAACAGCGATATACGAATTGTGTATCCATTGGTTCATGGCCACCATGCATGCTCACAGTAGCTTTGTGGGCTGATGAGGAAAGGCCATGCATGAAATGGGCATGTGACTTGACTGGGGACTCGTGCAGATCTGCTGATGCAGCTGCAAACTCAAGACAGATAGCAGGGATCCTTGACAAGTTGGAGACTGCCCTAAGCANCCTAGCTTGGAGCATGCAAGCAGACATGACCACATGATAGACAACATGACACAGCTGGCCTGTGGCACGCGAGTGTGTTAGACAACATGACATGCCGTGGTTTGATGCTTATTCCACTAGGCGCAGTTGAGCAGCAAGAGGTCAAAACAACACGTGCAACAGCGCAGTCACCTGTTGAGCTCCTGAGCAGCGGTGTCCGCGGACTGCAGCTTGTGCCCCTGTCCTGCTAGTGCAGCTTTTGTCTGATGCAGTTCCATTTCTAGGCTGTTCACTCTCTGCATCACCAACACATTGTCAAGTCCAAGTATCTGGTGTTGCTTGGCCCTCATCAAGAGTTTTGACTCTTGTGTGATGCATGTGCTACATGTGCATGACAGCAGCAAGGCCAGACAGCACATTTGCCAAGCTGGGTTCTGCTTGGCCACACTTGGCTGTCACTGGTTGCAGCACCACCTTGCATAATTGCTCAAATCCCAACTGTGTACTGCTTGCCACCCATTCTGTCAAGCACCTTGTCATGCTGCATCGGTGTCAGTACATGCGATATGACAGAGGCAAGAGTACCAGGTGCAGCCTCATGTCACCAACGGCACTGCTGCCCTCAATTGCAAGCCACACAGAGTCAGACATCACACTCACCTTCTGCAAAATGCTTTTGTCGTGCTGGGCTGCCTGTGTCTGAGCGTCAGCACTGGCTCTTGCAGAGCTTGCTGCCTGCAGCTGCTCACTCAATGCCTTCTCACGCTGTGCAAGCCTGAATTCAGTTTCCTTCTCAGCCTGCTGTGCTGTTTCAAGGCTAGACCTTTGACTTTGCACCTGTCGTGCCAGGCCTGCACTCAAAGCCTCTGCATCTTTTTTTAAGGCCTTTTCTGCAGCAAGTGCAAGCTGAATCTTCTTCAGTTCACCCTGCAGCTTTTCCTGCTCCTGTCCGGCTGTTTCAGCGGCTNAGCTCAATGACACTGGGCTGGCAGCAAAGAAATCTGCCTGTGAATGTGGAAGATTTGGCAATGTTTAATGTTCGCAAACCAGGCATGGCCCGCAGCAGGCCGATGCTATAGTCTGTCACTGACCACAGTGTCAACTCATGGACTCGCATAGTGGGACAGACAACTGCCCAGTTCGACAGTGCAGTGTGCGAGGCATTTTGGACGCTGAAGAGTTCTAAACGAAGTGATTTGGCTGTCAGGTGGCGAAAGCCAGCTGCTTGTGAGCTACTCAAGCTCCATAGCTTGATAGCAAGTCTTTCAAGAGCAGGCAGGTCAGCAAGGGCCTGGGTTGTTGCCTCACTGAAGCCAGCTGATGCCAAGATGACCTCTTGTAGGTTGTCCCTGGAAGCAACAAGGACATCTGCACAGCAGAAAGGTCTGCTGCACTGCAAAGCAAGATCCTCCAGAGTTGTGAGCTGTGAAAGTGGCTGGAAATCTGGTGTCGTGTGACTGGCAGCAAGGGTAAGATGCAATCTGGTCACGCTGCGAAGTTGAGCCATTGCAGGAATGCTGACTCCCAAAGCATCTTCAGCACCACTGTGTCCCTTGTCTGACACACACAATGTTCTGAGGGAAGTGGCGCCATAGAGTGCTGTGATGTGTGCGGGCGTTAATGGTGCTTGACGCCAATAGGACAAATCTCCTGGGGGCATTTGCTGCATGGGGACACTTGAAAGGTCAACACTGGACAACACTGGTGCCAGCTGCAAAATGAGGGCTGGTGACGGAGCCACAGGTCTCTGTGCTGGGGAACACAGGCTGATGAACACATCAACATGATTCTGCAGCAGTGTTACTCTGGAGACAATATCAGTTGCGCAGTGTAACATATGTTGGCTGCTGCTATGGTCTGTCATCAGCAAGTTGATTGCCAACTTGAGCGAAGTCAGGCATGTCACCTGCAGTCAATTTTTTTCTGCAATCTCATTCTCATTCTCATTTTGTAGTAATAGTCACAGCTAGCATGCAACACATAAAGACAAACCTGACAGCTTAGCTCTCGGAGAACCTTTGCAAGCTCTGTCAAGGTTGTCGTGACTGTCAGCGTGAACTTCACNGGGCCTGTGTGCACTGCTGCAGCCAGACTGAGTTGTGTCAGCAATCACCGGGCAGAGGCTGCAGTGCCAGCTCAGGCAGACAGATTTGGGCACTGGTGCACGGAGTGCAAACCGTCTGTTGCATGTGCAAGCTGACCACGTCTTTTCCTGCATTGTGAATCTGTATGACAGTGCTGGCAAACCCTACTGGGCGATATGGGAAGCCTGAGCATAGTGTACTGCAACTGACATGAATTCATATCACATCTGTGTGATTGGCACTGACACAGCAGCAGTGTCAATGGATGCAAGTGCACGACTACTTTATGCTGTCTGACTCACCGGCAAGTATGAACGCATGCAGGTCAGCTAGCCGTTCTGCCTGCGGAGTCAGCACAGGCACAATCTCTGGCACACCATTACCACTGGCATTGCCTTCTTTTAATGGCAACCCATTGCCTTTGACTTCCAGCGCAGGCTCAGCAGTGCTGTGCCTGATGCCTGTAGCTGCGAAACCTTCAGTCAGACCTGCCTCAAGGGCGGTTGGTGCCTCAGTCACTGCTCCCTGAGAGCTTGCCCAGGCTGCTGTAGCACTCTCATGCTGAGCACTGAGATTGGTGCTGCCAGGCGTGAGCAGTGCTGTTTCTGCTGGGGATTCCGCTGTGGGTGAGTTAGTCCCTGACGTGAAGTCTTGCATGACTCGTATGGTGNTGGTGTTAGTCTGCTCAGCCTGTCTGTCTTAGCTCGTCTCTGGGTGTTCCGCCAGAACGTGCTGCATGGTNGCCATCATCACTTAGCCAGACTTTGCCACCAGTAGCCGGCAACATCTGACTTAGCCAAATTTTCAGGCAAAACATCTTTACATTGTTGTGCATTGTGTGTACAAGACTGTGCAGTACTGTTCAGAGTGGTTGCTTGATGAATAGCTGACAGTAAACACATGTTCACACTTAGCAAGCACTTGAATCAGCGCAAACAACACTAACAGTGCACAAGTCATTGCAATTGCTTAACATTCATACACTCAAGATCACTCTACAAAACCTGGAAGCTCTTGGTACAAAGTGTCCTCCACTGCATTGGTGCTTGTGTACATGCCACACAAGTGCTCTGCAACTGTGCAAACCCTGTGATGACTGTGTTGATTGACATGCCCAATCTTGGCCCTGCTGGGCCTCTGTAAACATGATTTATAGCAACTATGCACCGGTCTGAAAAGCGTTTGCTAATCTGTGCAAGTGGAAGATACTTGCAGTAAGGTTGCCCGGGCTCAGTGCAACTCAGTGTGTGATTTCTGCTGCAGGATACAAATTTGGCAGCTTGTGGGTATGCAGCCAGGTTTGCTGTGTTTGGTGGCCAGCTCATGATGTAGGACGGTGAAGCATTGACCGAATCTTGAGGCCTGTGTCAGACCTAGTGACATGGTGTATTGCCTGCCTGTTAGCTTAATATATCAATAAGCTGTATACCAGATCCTGTGTGAATGCTATGCATCTGCTTCAGAATCTGCATGGGCGCCGTAAATGAGCATGATCACTCCCAGGGAGGTCAACAGCACAATGCAGCAGTGGCTGAGTCTGAGGCCTTCAGTGGCAAGGTTCATCAGCAGTGTGTGCACTGTTTGGAATTTGCCAAGCCATGGTCAATGTAACGTAAATAATGATTACATTCTGTGTGCAACAGGAAGTCTAGTTCTTTTCTAGCATCCAAGCAGGAAGAGCTGATGAGGAGGACTGCCTGGCGGGCTTGCCAGCCAACCCCGACAGCTGCATTTGAGTGCCACTGAGTCCGCCCGGGCTCTGTGCTGCGTCAATGCTGTCTAAGTCTTACAACATGGCAAGAAAGCTTCTGTTGTTTTGTTTCAGCATAAATACAGCCACACATAGAAGCATTAGCTACTGAACATCCTGCATGCATGACAAAGATTCAGGACACCTCTACCCCTGACCATGGACTGTATTGCCTCACCAGAATGTCCCTGTAAGGGCTAGAAGCACCATGCAATTGATGCATGTCAAATGACAGCGTTGCCAGTCACACTACCAGGGCTAGACACACAATGCAAATCAGCAGGGACATCACTCGCTCACCTTGAGCTTTTTGCGTAGGGCCTCCAACTCATTTGCACCTTCTGCAGGGCCACTGGATGCCCTGCCTGAAGCAATCAGGCCGCCTCCACCTGAAGACCATTGAAACTTGAGAAAAGCACAAATGACCTTCTGCTGTGGTGCATTGAGTGCAAACATGCTCTTGATTTACCATGAACAGAAGCAGCACTAAGTTTGCGGTTTATCCTGAAGCAGCGAGACTGAAATCACAGAGTACTTTGTGCATTAGCATAAGATGCTGTTGTTGTCTGCACGCCTGCAAGCAGCTGTTATTGCAGGTCTCACATACTGTGGCATCTGATTTGCCAGGGTGGGGAATTCTGCAACATTTCACAATGTGTACAAGCAAGAACATTTGCAGATTCAGCCACCCTGACTTGAAACAGGCAGGTGCAATGCTGTGTAGCAAGGAATTGGACAAGACAAGTTTGTCATGTTGACAGTGNTTTGGCAAAGTGCACCTTCCTTCTGTTGCATTCACAGTCCGTTGCTCACATGGAAATGGCCTTCACAACAACGACCTACAGTGCTGTTCAAACTGCAGCCAACTGCGACAAGCATAATTACCAGCACAGCGTATGTCTGCTTGCTGGGCATGCTGACAGCCACATGGAGCTTTGCAGGCTATGACTCAGTTGCACATCTGATTGAGAAGACCAAATTTGCTGACAATAGTGCTGGGTATCCAAGCTCTATGTCATCCTACTGTCCTACTGCTGTTGGTCTGGTGTACCTTCTGACCCTGACAATATGAATACAGGTATATCTTCGTGCACAAAGCTGTCACAAACCTATGTTGCAGCTGCTGCAACATTGTGCACTCTTGCTGTGTTTGCTTACACGAGATCTGCAGGTGCATGCCCGAGATAACAGGTGGTTGACAAGATGGACTCACAAACTTGTTGCATTTGCCCACTATAGGGTCATTGAGTGAATAGTGTATNTTCACTGTGCCTCTTCTTGCCTTTGGTGCTGCTGACCACTTCCCACTTTAGATGTTGCACCGCCAGGTTCTTGTCTGTTTCCCTGTTGGGCCTGTCTGCACTTTATAGTACCTGACAAAAGCTAACTGCTCCAGAAAGCTGCATTCTGGGCTGCTGATTGCTGTCACCTTGGCAGTGAATCATGGGTGGACTTGCATGCAGAGCCTTTGTGCATGCTGAGAGTCACAACTAGCTGCTGAGCTTGTCTTTGCCTATAGAATGGAGAAGCGAGTGATATGAACTTGTCTTCGAGTGACTTGCAAGGCATGACATGCAACACGCTGTAGACCAGGGCATGTGGACTTGCTGCTGCACAGCCAGCTTGAGCGCGTTGCATAAGGCAGTCTGTCTGAATTATCAGCTTCCTGCTAAGTCAGCAAATCCCGAGCATGTGGTACACTATGAGTCATATGCCGGTGAAAAAGCTTCCCTTGTCTGCTCAATTGTGCAGGCAGCATGACATGTGCAAGGTTGAGGTTGCGCCGCACACAGCAGTGTACACACATGCGTATCTGTGGGCATTGCAGCGTGTCACCATTATGGACAGTCAAAAATCGCCAGCAGGACACATGAGGTGTGCTGATGCTTCTCTGACATGGAACTGTAGCACCCACCAGCTGCAAAGNTTGTGGGGTCAATGTGTGCCTCACATTCTCCATGCTGGCGAACGCAAGGCCCATGGACATGACTATGAGGTTGGTACAATGCTGGTGCATGGGCGGCACCCCAAGCCAGGTACTTCATTTGTGATGATGTTTTGGACTATGCATGGCTTGTACAGCTTGGCAAGCATCTTCAGTTCCCCACCCGTACCTTCCACAAGCCCAACTACCTGCAAGACTTCCTGCAGCGTCTGGGCCTCATCTATACCAAGGAGCAGAAGGGCAAGGCTGTTGTGGTGTGTGTGCGTGCCCCTGGCCCTTTGCTAGCCATGTATAGACAGGGCAACCCCCCAGAAGGCTTATGGCTGCAGCAGGGCTGGCTTCATGCTGTACATGACGCCATTGACGCTGGCCCCGCGTCAGCAGACTTGGACCCTGGCACAGACATAGCAGCCCCTGGAGCAATTCTGCTGCAAGCTTTGCCTGCTGAGCCTACGGCAGCATCGATGGCACAAGCTGCTGTCACCACAAACATGTCCCAGCCTTCTCTGCTGTCACGCTCGACCACAGCAGGCCCAGCAGTCACAGCAGGCCCAGCAGCAGTGCCAATATCTGAATCCCAGTCATCTGCCAGACCACAGGCAGTGCAACAATCACAGCAGCTATCTGCGCGACCTCAGGGCCAGCTTGCTCAAGTCGATATCGATCTTCCTTTGCAACAAGCGGTTCCTCAGATGCCTGTCATCCCGGNGCAGTAACATTTCTCTGCAAATTTGCATTGATCCCATCACAAAGCCAATGCCTGCAACACAATTGTGCCTATCTGCTGTTCAGGTAGCAGCAAAAGAAAGCGCCAAGAGGAGCATCAGAGCAGGAAAAGGCAGGCAGTTGCTGNGCCTCTGCCGGGCTCGAGCAGCAGATACCTAAGCGGGGCCGCACACCTTTTAGGCCAACACGTGCTTGCGATCGTATGCTAGCTCGCATGTCGACTGCATACAAATCGCCGGACAAGCCGCTGCAGTACTCACCGACGTATGAAAGCTGTGACAGTTGTTTGGCAACCTTGTCTCGAGTGCGCTTGTCGGCCTCAACAAGCAGCACCTTGCACATACGACACCAGTTGGCCTCGGTTATGTTGATCAACTCGCGCATACATTGCCAGTGCAGACGACGCTGGCCATACCTGCAGTCCATTTGGGAAGCCTGGTCGCGCAGAAAAGCTAGGGACGCGCTTCATAGTGTGGCGTACACAACTTTCTACCACCGTTCACAACAAGGTACCATGACCGGACCAAGTGCCTGCCACTGTGTAAGCATTCGCAACTTCGCTCAATACCTCTCACTACGTACAACACTCAACAACGTCAACGTCCCGCTGACCTGCAGCGCAAAGATGCACAGCAGGTATGTGCAAAGCTTATGTGTTCAAGCAGCTGAGTGTGTTTTGCTTGCGGAATGGTATTCGGCTAAGTGAGTCTGGCCAGTCTTACATGTACCCTCACATGCTGCACTATGCATCACAGCCCTCCAGCATAACTGTTGTACCAAAGCTCAAGTCTGCTCAGCCTTGCCGTTACCATCAGTCAGTCATATTCGAGTGTTTGTACGGTTTTTGTACAGGATGGAGTGAGGCTATCATAGCATTTGCTCATGGTGGTGGCTACCACCTGCGGTCTAGGTTCCCCAAGCTAGAGGTCGAAACACTTGTCCTATGGGGTCGCAATGACAAGTTTGCAAATCCCAATTTTGCAATTAATTATGAGCGCAATATCAAGCACTGTCAAGTTGTGTGGNCAAATTTTCTGTGCACAATACTGCAGCATAATTGCAAGCTGCTGCTGGCGGTCACCAATTCTTCACACTGCAACTTGCCACAGGNTCCCTGCTTGGCTGGCAGAGACTTGCAGCACACAACTGAGGCAGTCTCCTTTATGCATGCTGACAGGATGCCCCTTTGAGACTGCAGTGGCTACCGCTGTTACTTCTGCAGTGCTGCTGCTGGGCTGCACCTGGATGTCTTCAATCACAATCTGCATGTCACTGTACCAGTCAAGCCTGTGACGTGTGACGGTGCTGAACTTTGCATGCATGTAATGGTCGTGGACTGGACTGCAAGCCGTTGGTATAGCCCTCATTGCAGCTCGATCGCAGATGCAATATTGCGCTAGCAGTGGTCTGCCGCCATAGCAGCTCAGCAGTGACAGCAGGCCTGCAGGCGTGATAGCAAGCAAGTAGGACCTATGCAATTTACTTAACATCTAATCTCGCTTTGGAGCACTGATTTTTAAGCATAAAATGCAGCAAAAAAAGGTACCAGTGCAGCACAGTGCATACAGTGTATGCACTTTCATGTTGTGGTTATGAAACGGTACTCTCAGGTTGCAAGGGTGTTGTCACCATACTGACCTCACAAGGCACCATGGCACTGATGCATGCCACCATGACCGCTGGGGACCCAAGCGGAATCACAGGGGTGCTTGTTGACCCCCCCTGACTGGGTGCCATACCCGCCAGCGAAACCCCTGAAGCTGGCAGGGGCTCTTGAGGGGGCATGATGGATTGCGTTCTANCCAATGTCACTGTACATGTGAGCTGGAAGCCTCAAGATTCACCGTGTGGCCTAGGCTCACAATTCTGTTACAAAGAAAGCAGCAGTAGGCTGACAAGGTATGCACTTGACGGACGCAGTTTGGCGCTAGTTGAGCCATATATTGCAGCAGTGGTACGTTGTGTCAAGGCATAGAAGCATGCCACGCGTTGCAGTCGTCATTGAAACGTTTGCTCCGTCTGCCTAATACACAGTGTTATAAACTACTGCAGAAGCCCTTGCTGCTGCGATGCTAGTCTGTCTTTGCTCTGTTGTGCTGTTTTCTGTCGGGCGGCTGCTGCTTGCTGCTGCTGCTGCTGTATGTCTGCTATTGTCTGCTGCTGGTAGCTGCTGCTGCTGCACTACGCGCAATGCACTGGATGTTCTCTCCAGTACGTACAGAAGCTGGCCCACCTGGTAACTGCAACTGCAGCACATTGCACTTGTAGGTTTTCTCACTGGTCAATGGGCATTGTGGATGCAGCACAAGCGTGCCTCATCCGTGATACAACAAGCTGATAGCGTGTCAAAACTCCTCGCCCTCTGACTGTTTTGCAGAAGTCCATGCCTTCAGACGGACAAAGAGCTGCCGTTGCGACGAGTCAGCAGAGCAAGTCGGGCACTAGACAACTGGCGAAAAGGTAGGCCATGCAGGCGACAAGAAATTAAAGCCAACTTTNGTTGCCTCCGGCATCATCTCCCACTGCTGGATTCTTTTTGGTACAGTGAGGCATCACATCAGCACCCTCATTGAACAGCAATGGCCCTTGCTGCCAGGGTATTGTTTCTGTAGCTGTAATGTGCTGCAATGCTACTGACACTGTACCAAGATGTGCAGCATTATGGTTTGCCATGACAGGTACTTACCTGCTGCAGCAGCAATTTTTCTGCTTGCAGCTCAGTGCGAGCCTCATCCAGGGCTTGCTCCAACTCCTTCACCTTATTATTGTTCTCTTTCCTGCCAGCGCGCTCAGTCTGCATAGGTACAATCACATGAACCGTTTGGAAGCTGTGCTGTAACGCAGAAACTTCAGAGGATGACTTCACAATATGCAAATAAGCATGCGACTGTTCAGCCGTACTGCTACTCGCCTTGTACTGTGCAGACATTATGTCTGAAGCCTCAGGGGTCGGCGGTATGCAACTTGTTGAACACACCTCGCCTATCTTCATCTTGTGAGTGCTTAATTTGGTTATTGGCCCCATCGCTTTGTCTGTTGCTGTCCTGAATATGTTGCTGATCGTGCATTGCCCAGAATATGCAGCTTACTTAGTATTAACTTCATGCATGTTGTGCTTGTCTTTGCCCTCACAGCAGCAAACATGTGAGGACAATCTACAGCACGCAGCTTCTGAACAATCACAACATGCTGGAATGACATGACACTGTTGTGACTGCTAACCCCTGAGCATGTCCATCCGCATCAGTAAGTGAAAGGGAATCAAGCGGCAGGCACATGGCCGCGAANTCTGGGGTATCTGCTGCACAGCTAAGCATTGTGTGCTCTTGACTGTTCCCAGCGGCATGCTACATCCGTATACTAGCTGTGGTGACCTACACATTCAGGCCAGAACAACATTGGGCAGTGTGTTGTTGTGTTCTGTGGTGCAGACGTTGCTTTGATCCTTACACTTCTGCAGGAAGTGTCCAGTATGCAGCACAGAATTCAGATGACAACAAAAGTAGCAGGAAAACGTGAGGAGTGAGTCTTGTCATGTTCTGTGGTGCAAATGTTGCTACCTTTGGGGTTGTTTCCAGCGGCGTGCTACATCTGCATACTAGCTGTGCTACTGACACATTCAGGCCAGATCACAAGGATTCTGGCTGAATTTTGTGCTGTTCTTTGGTGCAGATGTCGCCACCTCCGGGATTGTTTTCAGNGGTCAATGCAGACTGCTGACATCAGGTGTATCTGCACAACCAACCTGTGGAGTGGCAAGTTCCATGACAACGCCATACTGTTCTTCCAATATCTGGCCGACCTGGAAGCCAGACAGACCCAGGCCATTCACGGCTACAGTGATCCTCAAAGGGTCGGTCACTGTGAATGCATGCTGCCCTGCAAGCGACAGTGTTGGAGCCACAGTTCAGAGTTCATGCTGCACTCGAGACCGCTCGTTGGAATACATCAGGGACGCAGATTCGCAAATACATGTTGGTGGTGTGTATTACCCAGCAGGTGCGGTCAAGACATGCATTTCAGGTCATGCACTGTAATGCTGTTGGGGTGCATAACAGGTCTTGCCACCAACACAGCTCAAACATCTTTGTAGCAGTCAAGATACTATTGTTGCCATCCTTGACATAGCGCCATCATCGAAAACACTTGGCAGTGCGTGACTCGGCAGCCCATGCCTTGGCTGTGCTTGACCACAGACTACACAAACAGGAATGCAAGTTGACAGAGCCTTGCAATGTCAGCAAGCTTGACCATGACAGCCGCAACCTGGTCAGCTAGAAGCTTGACGCCAAGCACACAACCGTNTACGCTTGAGGCAGCTGTGCGACATTGCTGCCACGGCATCAGCAGCTGGGCTTGATGAAGTGGTGCGTCAGGCCTGCCCGTTAGTCCTAGCCCAGGAATGGGCAGCTGATGTTGACCCTGAGGTTGTGCGATGGCAGGCGGAGGTACTGCTGCAACATCGAGTGCACAGCCAGAAAGCTCATTACTGCTCCTGTTGCTGCTTGGATGTGGCCTATGTTGCATGCATAAGCTTGATTTGCACTTGCCAAGACTTTGTAGCCAGACATCGTAAATGCAAGTTGTTAGGCAGAGCTCAAGTCAAGAGCTCACGCGCAGCTATGGCAGTGCCAAAAGCGGTCAATTCCGGAACAACACAGATATGCTACAGCAAACTAACCTGGCAAAGCACGGCAAACAAGAGTTGCACATGGCTGCCATTGCAACCAGCCTTGCAACTTTTGTGGTGCTGCAAAAGCATGCTTGCTGTAATGAAGACTGCCTGCACATCCAGCGGGTCTTGTAGGCCGCAAGTATCAGGGTTGTCCAGAACAGGGATACTGACAGGACTGCGGACAGAGTGGAATCTGTAGAAGCAGGTGCTGTTACTGAGATGATTGGTGGCGTTGGTGCTGTAGGGCTGCGGACCAAGTCCTGCAGTGATGGGCAGCTGGTGCAAAAGTGCTTCTACTTTCATCAAGTTGAAACACTTTTGCACCGTCTGCTGAACTATCTACTGGGCATTGACCGTGAATTGGCAGACCCACCACTGCAGGACTTGGTCTGCGGCAGTACTGCACCAGTGCCACCAGCAATCCCTTGTTCCTTCCCAAAGCTTGTTTCTGAGACCGACAAGTGCATTGGACCACTCTGGCATATGCAGGCAAGCTTGCTGGAGGCAAAGGCTGCAGTGCTGGCATGCCAGAAGCTGCATGTGCCACTCCTTGAGCCGCCTGCAGACACAGTTGAGGTGGCAAAAGACCATGTAACTCATGCCAGGAAGATCCACAATGCATGGCACCACCTGCAGCAGCTGGTGCCACAGGTATTGCTTGATCTGCCATCAACTAGCTTGCTCTCTGTGATTCTGATGACACATGGCATTGACAGTCTTTGTATATGAAGNTTGTCTGACACACACAATGTTCTGAGGGATGTGGTGCCACCGAGGGCTGTAATATGTGCCGGTGTGAACGGTGCTTGGTGCCCCCAGGGAATCGTCCCTGGTNATGCACAGCGCGGCATGACAGAGCAAAACCAACAACGTGGGTGTGTCGCACCTTGGAGGCTGAAGCAGGGGGTGAGTCTGTCATGCCCTTGACTTGATTCATGTTCAGCAAGGACATGTGAGGCTTCTTGCCTGCCCCTGAGGGAGGCCTTTCCATGCTTGGTGGCGGCGTCAAAGCTGCTGGTACTGGGTTGAAGGCTGGGATGCAGTCTGAGTCTGCTATGCTCGAAGAGGTGAGGGACCTGCTCGGTGACGCCATGCTGCGCTTTGTTGACTCAAGCTCCAACTGCACAGCCAGAAACGCATTGCGTTAAAGTTCCTGTCTGGCTGATGTTGTTGACATGATGAAGCTCACTGATTTGAGCATGGACGCCAGGGCGGATGCAGCTGTCCACGCGGATCAGCACACTCTAGCTGTGCGAANGCAACAGGTGCTGCCTCACAGCCTTGCGCTGCCCTTGACAACAGCATGGGGACTACCCAGCTTGCTTGCGCTAATACATCATGTGTTGACAATTTAGTGTGACTGCACCCATGTCGCGGCCAGGAGCAGACAATGGGAGAAGTTGCTGCCCTCCCATCTTGACATGACAATGCAATGTATCATTGACAAGCTTGGACTTATTAACACCAATCAGTGCAGGATACAGCTCTGGCTCAACTTCTGATACTGCCTATGGTGCTGACATTTGCCAAAGCATAACTTTGTTGTCTACCCATAGACATAGATGGGTCAGATAGAGAATAACTGTCTATTCTGAACACATGTCAGCAGCAGCAAGCACAAGTGTTGCAGTGTCATTTGCATGTCACCCTCGCAAATGACATCCTGTCTGCTTACAACATTGGNCTTGCTGCAGCTGCTAATGCAGGAAGCATTGTCGCCGGTTTGTGTTTCGTAAACACAACAGCTGCCGAGAGCGACGCTGGCGCGGTCAAAGAGCCACAGGCTGAAAGCTGGCTCAAGCCGTGTGCGAGACTCGTGTATGCAGCGTAGTAAGCCGAACATTCTGATAACAGGCACACCTGGTACCGGCAAGACAACGACCTGTCAGCAAGTGGTCGAGGCGATTGGCTTCACGTATATCAATATCGGAGAGTGGGTAAAAGAGCAGGAGCTCCACTCAGGCTGGGACGATGAACACGACTGCTATATCATAGACGAGGACAAGGTGCGCATTATGTCACGTCACTTGGTGGATGGAGGTGTTGACATCCATTTCTTTGCACTGGATATCCCATTCCATTCAAGGACCACGCACCCTGTTGTGCCTGCAGGTGTGCGATGCCCTTCTCCAGCCCCTTCACCTCCCGCTGCACCACATCATGCCTGCGGGGATCCCCACAGCCGCTGAGAGATGCACCCCAGAGTGTCCTCATACAATTGTCATGCATGTGTGCGACATGCAGTGCCCACAGCTTTGCTTCTGGAAGGGGGGTTCAGCTGTCAATGGATTGGGAANCAGCGTCTTATTGCATAAGCACAATCAACCATCGGCAGCATGCAGTGAGACTGTGCTGCTGGACTTCAACTGGTTCTGCTCATAATTGACACCTGTCAACATGTTTCCACTCTGTAGGTGCCAATAGTTTGCGCTATATGGCATGGCTGACGGTTGCCTTTAGACCAATATGCTCATGAGCTTCCCAGTCAGCTCAAGCAGCTGCTCATCGCTTCCTCTGGGCCCAAGCAAGCTCAGCCCCACGCTTTGCGCGCTGTGAACGACCATCAACAGCGCCAGGTCTGCCAGCCTACTGTTGCTAGCATGTCTGCTCTTGCTGTCTGTGTTCGCATCTCTACTCAGTCACATGATCTCATCTCTAGTGATGACCCTACCTGGTAATTAAATCTGCCTGTTCCTGTACTGCTTCACAGCCTGCCTGTCACTGTGCCCTGCACCACCTNACTTCATGGGTCTCAGAAAGGATGCACCCAAGGCGGGGAGGGAGTACTGAGCAAGCAGGCCTGCAGCTGCCCCAGTCCTGGAAGCCGGCTGCAGCCCACAAACCAGCTGCTGGCAAACGGAAGCTGCAAAGCAATTCCAAGGCTGTTAACACTATCACCACTGCAGCTACGCAAGTGAATCGCAAGAGGCGCAAAGTCTGCAGCAGGCTTGGTGGCAGAAAAATGAAGCTGCCCTGGCCATAGTTTGATGGACACATAGACCATTCCTTTCCATAGCGACAGCATCATTATGTGTGCAAGACCCTGTGCTATATGACCATCTGGCAATGCTTGTTTGTTTGCTTTGCCTGTGCTCCAGGCTTGTGCACCCAAGCTTGCAGGTAGTCTGGTCACATTTTAGAGTTGAGCCCCGCAGTATGTATGTCAGTANAATGCATGTCCTGCAGTGCATGTCATGAGAGTGCTGAGTACGTTTAACTGCATCCTTTCTACCACATAGCTGGTGTGACCTGGGCCTGCAATTCCATGTGCTACAATGCATGTCCAGCAAGGCTTGNTGGTCCTAGCTGCCCAACGTCAGACCCAGTCCGACCTTGATTTGGCGGAAGCCGTAAGCAAAACCAACTCAAAGGTAGCTCACCAACGCAAGGGTTCACCATTAAAGCAGGTGACGTACAAGCTTGAAATGGTCAGCAAGTACTAGATCAACAGTCAATGAGCTGCAGATCGGAAGTGTTATTGTATCATGTTTCCGTCAGTTCAGTGCCACAGTTGAGAATACACTGAAACTGGACTTTTGCAGGTGAGCTAGCAGTTTGGCGTTCCAGCTCAAATCAGTTTGAGACAGCAGTGCCAGTACTTGCAGCCATGAAACAGGGCCCCCAATGGTCTGCAGTTTTTTTTCCATTATTAGTTTATTGCTGACCAAGCGCATGGCTCTCAGCAGGTCAAAGTCAGCAGACATCTTGTACATATAGTTCAATATTTGCACATTGATAGATGCTAGTTTACAGGTACCTAACATCGGCTAACACACCGTCAATTATTGTATTGCCTCATCACCAGTTCAAACTGGACTTACACCCACAAGACCTCAATCCNAATTATTATTATTATTACACTGCACAGGTAAGCCCACTGCTGCACCAAATTGGTGATCCCCAGCTGACACTCCTAACANCAGGCACGTTGCTGGCGCAGCTGCAGGATGGTGTGGGCCACATGGTCGTGGAAGGTGCTCAGAACACGATCTCCCAATGCAGCCTNCAGGTGCGTCTGTCTCACACCGCGTGTGCCAATGCACAGCAAACTTCGCACCAGGTGAGATGACACCACGCTCAGTCAGCTGAAGCTCTGTCATCCCTTGCAAGGCTAAGGGGCAGCTCAAGCACCGCGAGTCTTCTTCAAATGCTCCAGCTGGACGCTGCGCAAATGCAGAAAAGACAGCTAGTGCCCTGACCTCACAGATACCCGCCTTGTCGACGTTGCAGGCTTTTGCCTGATTGGAAGCAATCTACTGCGAGGACATCATCGGCACAGCGCCAGCATGCGACTCAGCGCAGTAGAAGTTGCACGAAAAGTAGGTCATCGTGCGACAAGATCGCCGCGAGTGGTGCGTGCCGAGCAGGCACTTACCTGCAAGCTTGAAATGACGGAACCATGTGGGTGAACTGATTGAGCAGGCGTTTCGCGACACAGCTGGGCATGCCTGGCAAGACTATGGGTCCGCCTGCGCAATGTTTACCGGCAAGTGTGCAAAACCTTTCCGCAAGCCCAGCCAGACATCACCTCGACTGCCATCCCGCAATACTAACCTGACTAATATGTCCTCGAGACGTCAGAGTTGGTCGAAAGCCGATACCGAGACCGAAACTGCGATCACGTCCATCACAGGTTCCCACACCAACGCTTAGGCTGTTTGCCTGTAAATAACAGCCAGTGCTATATAACAGCAAAAGAGCTAGAGCACTGGCATATAAACGACTTGCGCTCCTGACGAACTTTCCAGCGACCTGTTGTCATGGTCCCTGCTTTTGCTGTCGGGGGCGTCGTAGTCCCAAGTTGTTGCCAAGCTAGTGGCAAGACACAACAACGGCGAGGTGCTGTGAGGGTATGTGTAGCGCAAAAAATAATTATGTGAGCGAGCAATTTGCAGAGCTGTTGTNCATCTTGGCTGCTGCTGTTCTGCCATGCTGTGCCATCCTGCCTTTAGCTGATGCTCCTTGCTTTGGCTGCTGAGTGCCGTCCTGTGCTGCTGCTGTGTTGTGGTTTGCTGTGCTGATTTGGACACAGGAGGAACCAGTTGCAGCTGTTGTGCTTGAGGCAGAGGTGGCAGGTGATGTTGCTGAGGCAGAGGTGGCTGCGGTTGATGGCACTCGCTTGTCATGAAGGAAGGCTNTGGCAGTCAGGCTGAAGAAGCTGCATGAGTCAGCCCAGCAGCGCTATGACAAGTGCCAGGATTGGCTCACAAATGCTGCTGCTGGCCAGTCAACTGCTATAAGTGAGGCGCGCAACCTTTGCTGATTGTCATCTCCACTGCAACTTGATCTTTCCAGTCCATGCTGTGTCAAGGGGCGCCTTGCATCACCTTACCAGGGGTTCTTGACAAGGCAATAATGGGGTCTTGGCACTTGCGTGTCTGAATGTGCCTATGTGCGAGCCCATATAATTGCCTGGCGGTTCAACCCGTCAAAATCTTCATGCTCAAATCCCAGGTCTTGCTGTCTCTTGTCCCANTCCACCGCAGGGTTCCAGTCACTGTCAAATAGTACCAGGCGGTTGGCCCCAATCAGGTTCAGCCCTGCCCCTCCTGCTCTGGTGGACAGTAGGCAGACCTGCATCATGTCGCTCTTCTTCAACATTGCAATCCTTCACCAGCCGTCCATGCAGAGAGCAACTGAGACAGGGCTCTGAGCATGCTGTATCTACTGTCAGAAACTGCCAGCCTTGATGCATGTGTTTGTTATTTGGGTCATAACAGTAGCTCAGCCAAATGCTGCTGGATCTACATGACATCATTCAGCGGTTTGAGACATCAGACTTAGTCATCTGTCACAAGAGTCTGCACCTGTGCCTGGCCGTATGCAGCATTGAAGCTGTTGACAATGTCCTGCCTCTTGTTGACATTCGTGGCGCCATCAATCCTGACTGTGCCGTAGCTGTGTTGCTCACACAGAGCTTGGATCAGGTCCAGGGCAGCGGTGCTGTTGGACACCACAACCACCTTGTCTTCACTGGGTGACTTCAGTATGGAGCTGAGCAGGATTTGCAGGCATTGCATCTTGCCTGCAACCATGACAATACAATNCTGTGGCCGTACAGTAATGCCCCTGGTACAGCGCTTGGGGACACAGGACATGTTCACATGTCACCACTTGACCCCAAGCCGATGCTGAAGCTCCTCAGGGTTCATCAGCAGCTGAAAGACAAGCTGCAGAATGATGTGCAGCAGCGGCTTCAGCTCACTGCCATACAAGCTGCCTCAGCGTCATGCAACTACAGGCTTGCAAGCCGCCTAGCAGCTGACATGCAAGGCGGCACCTGGTGGAGCTGCACTGCTGACTCGATCCAGACTCAGACTGCCTATACAAGAGGCCAGCTAGATGCAGGCACTGCATCACAGCAGCTTGGGCAGANGACGTGAGCCAGCACTGCTGCTGCAACTGTAAAACAACCATTCAATTTCTTGACTTACCCACCTGCAGCTGAACTTGAGCACAGGGCAGGCTTGTGACCAATGCCACCAGGCAATGTACGTGAAAATTTGCAAACATCTAAAGTGAGAACTATCTGGAACACAATATCTAATCTACACTCAGCTTTTTGTACAAGCTATCTGCTCTTGGCAACCAGACGCCACCGCAGTATGACAAACGTACAGAGTGGCAACAAGCAGCAGTCCTGGGTGTGCAGGCACAACCTCGGGAAACAAACATCAATGGTGGGCCAACTCAATGTCAGCAAATTGACACAGCTGAGTATCAGGATAGAGCAGTCGAGCCTCGGAAGCTGCAGCTGTAGCTTGATGCTGCCTGCCATCANCACTTGCCCTGTGCTGTGCAATCACAGCTCCAAGGAAGCAGTGGCTTGAGACAAAGTGTGTATGGGTTAGGGATATGTCGGTTTCAGTAAATGACCAGACATGTTTGCATATACACAAGATAGTGGCAGTAGGAAAGCTCCTATGACAAGCATGTGCAGGACCAACAATTTGATTCTCAGCAGCAGGGCAAGCTAACGTGCATGGTCTCAAGCAAGGCTAAATGCGGTGCAACTGTGCGACAGAAGCGTACTCTGATGACGGGCTTTGTCTGAGCATGGGGACTAGCCTCTGTATGACAGTCCTTGAATGCAGGTTAAGAGGGCATGCATGTAGTTCCCGCAGCATGCTAGTCAGNACGGACGCATAGCTAAGTGACAATCAGGCTGATGCATGCGTCACTTTCACAATAGCCTTTTCCTACAGATTTACCAAACATTTCTTTTAATTAATAGTATCTAAGTTTATGGGTAGCTTTAAAGTATGTTATAGGAAGGTCACAGGGGGCATGCATGCGTGTCTGCGTAACATAGAGCAACATCACAATGTCACTTACGGCTTGAGCTGCCTGAATGGCAGCGTTTGATGCACAGGTTGCGGAGTCAGCTGCTACTGCTGAGGTGGAAGCCACAGCAACCGAAGCTCCCGCACCATCTCCGCCCAGTGCTGCACAAAGACAGTCAGCGAAGACTGAACGACGAGGATAACGCAGCACTTCGCAGTGCTTGTTAACACCGTTGCGAACAACGCTAACGTAGCGAGTCAACATTTGGTGAAGTGGCCAAGTGGAGACACTGCTCGCTGCGACAGCTGTTGCGGTCGCACATGCAACTGTGCATGTGCATACGTGTGCAAGCCCAAGGTGACGATACAACACAGGGGTTCGAACATGCTCGCGCTGGCGTGGAAACATGCACACTGTAGCTAGCTAGCAAAGAGGGGTATGGAGTGCGCACCCGNGCTGCAGCACATGCCACAACACACTGTAGTACAAAAAATGACATAATGCGGCTTGAGTTGTTGCTTTGGTCATGAGTTGCAAGCTTTGTCATGTGAACTGCCATGAATTCTGTTGATCAAGCAGGATCAGCACAGCAGTCTACTCTAAGTNAGCATGCAAGACAGAAAATCTGTATGCTGTGAAAAAGCAAAAGCTGAAAGCCCGCAACCAGAACATGCTCAGCTGCATAACAGAAGGAAGGCATGTANCAATGCCGGTAATGACAGCATCTGCATCTGGGTGTTCTGCCACAGCAACTGCCCCTTCATTTCCTGTCATGATCTCTGGCTGCTTCTGAACATCCTTGATGAGTTCCTTTNGCAATGTGAGCCTGTCAAGATATGCGTGAACTGCTGTGAAGGCCAGCGTGCACCCCTTGATTGCTGCATCGTGCAATGAAGGCATGAGGGCGGAAGCGTGCCTGCAGGGAGGATGTGCACATTGTGCTTCTGAGCCAATGGCAGCACATAAGGCCCGCCAGCTATCAGAGTTTCCTTGTTGGCTAGGCAGATGTCCTTGCCAGCCTCAATCGCTGCACAGGTAGGCTGCAGACCAGCGCAACCAACAATGCCGGTANCAAAAAGCTCAGCCCTGATCAAAGCCCTGCAGGCACCCATACTCTTCCAGAACCTTTTCTTGATGTCTCGCTTTCTCATGCATGCTGCTCACAGAGGCGCAACATTGAACACAGACTTGCACTTGGGCACCAGCTTCGCTGTTGAAGTCTGATGACAGAACANTCACTGCGTCGCAGCTGAGTGTGATGTTGACTTACCTATCAGCTGTCCCCGGACAGCAATTTCGAGTCCTGCTGCAATGCTGGCAGCTCCAGCACTTACAGTTTGTGCTGACGCAGCGTCGCCTGCACTAGCAGCTGCAGCAGCTGATGTAGCAGCAGTGGCCACTGCTGCAACTGCATAAGCTACGTCACAGAAGCCCTGCAGACAATCAACTTGAATGATTGCGTGCGCGTGCACGNACATGGCCTGAAGAAGAGGATGAGCAGGAGAATGGCACATCCTCAGATGAACAAGCTGCATGCTGCGAGTCTGGGGCCTGTCAACACGACAGCACTGGGGTTGAAGCAGGCAGCTCAGCTAAGAGGCAGAAGTTGGAAGTCACCCATGATGTCAGCACACAAGTCAATACAGACGGCAGAGACTGCTGCACAGCTCATGCCATGACAGCCCAAGGAAGTTGCAAACATGCAGCAGCGGTGAATGGAGCACAGAGCACTGGCACCAAACAGACACCAAGCAATGGACATGCAGCTTTTGGCGACACTGACAATGTTGTTCCAGATGATGTTGAGGGAGGCACTGTGGATGCAGCATACATCATGGCATTCCTTGACAGGCATGTCTGCCCTCAGGAGATATGTTCTGCTGCTTCAGAGGAGGCGAGTATATGTGGTGGTACAATGGCTCCTCAGGCAGCTGACCAGGATCTGTATGCATGCAACATGTGTGGACATGTCAGGAGCGAAGCTGAANAGCAGGACAACACACTCTACCTGGCCATGCATGGTCGTGACATCTGTGCATACGCATATGACTGAGACAGCAAAAATGGTCGGTGCAACCAGAAATTCATGTTTTGGCCCCAGGTGGTGCAAAACATGCAAGCGCAAAATATGCAGGAGATACGTACAAGCGGCAAGTGTCACCAAAACCCTGCTTGAGCTTCTACATGTGACATGTCATCTTCACGCTATAGTACCAATGCACCCACACCGTCACCTGCATCAGCTNTTATACAGCGATGCCTGATGGAACAGGACATGCCTGCAACCATGACTTCTCCCGTCTTTGCACTGCAGATCAATTTCTGGCCAGGATGCAGCTGTTGCGGGGCATCATTGATCAGCGTGCTGAGTCTGTGATAGCCATTGTGACTCACTATAGTGTACTGAAGCATATGACCGGCTGTGATCTGTCCAATGGCGAAATCTGGAGCTGTGAGTGGAGAANGCTGGAAGGATGCAGTTGCATTGTGTGCAGTGAAGCGTCAAGCACTAGCCACCAGCATCAAGCATCTGCTGCATGGCACTCTGGGGAAAGCTTTCACAGCCTGGCGCGACAACACTGCTCNCACGCTTTCCACTGTTGCCACCAAGCGAGCTTAGTAGGAGCTAGCCAGACAAAGTTGCTGTTACTCGCTGTAGAGCTCGCCGTACTACAGCATCATTGCATTACGCAAAACAGCAAAACATGCCGCGTATTCGCTATGATCACAGTCACGACTGTGTGCAGGCTTCAAGGCTTTGTTACCTTGCGTACATTACAAGCTATGCCCAAATGGCAGCTGTCATTTGCAGTATGTGTGTCCATGACCTGATTTAAAGTGCATCATATATAGCACACAAAACATTATGTTGCAATTGCTTTTAATTTCACATGAAATTTCACAATGATCTAGCTGCACTAATTTCAGTGACAACAAATCAGTACCCTGCAGTAGGGACGTCTCAAACTTTTCACAGAAGCATTCGACTTCCAGTGCAAGTATGACTGCTGCTGTACATTATTTTCATGTATCACACAGTATGTATTGCCCTACCTGCACCTCTCAAGGCATACACGCGTTGACCTACCAGCTGCACATACGGTATTGATAACAGTGTACAGCGGTGCTCGTATGCACTAATATGTGAATGCTAACTTGGNCTTTTCCTCCAATGTTGTGCTCATCTCCAGCTGCTAACTGCATGCCACACAGCTTGTTCAGGTTGTTTTCAATGCGCCCAAGGAGGTATGAACCGCTCGTGGGACAAGTATAGCATCAGGAATTACATCTGCCATGCAAACACAACAGCTGAACTTCTGAGATGCAAGACAGGAAATTCCATTGGAATGCATTGTGTGGATGGGCAATGGGGACTAAAAGAAGGAACTTACTGCTGCGCTCAAGCCATCAGC
This sequence comes from Trebouxia gelatinosa, assembly GCA_000818905.1. Classification (NCBI taxonomy): domain Eukaryota; kingdom Viridiplantae; phylum Chlorophyta; class Trebouxiophyceae; order Trebouxiales; family Trebouxiaceae; genus Trebouxia; species Trebouxia gelatinosa. The sequence continues at coordinate 6,110,029 of KN805368.1, read as the reverse complement.
AGACTCAAAGCTGGCAAAACCATAACCCTTGCTTGTGCCATCGCTGCATGTTGCCACTGACGCTGTTACAGACTTGAAATCTAGGGTTTAATTGACCCAGAGACGATGTGTCTAGTCAGAAGACAGGAGGTACACGACATGGGACAAGCAAGTTAAACCATGTCAACAAAACTTACAGGTTCTTAGGGAGATAGACATCTGTTATGCGGCCAAATTGCTGGAGGTACACATAAAGCTGATCCTCAGATAGCCCTGGACAGTGCCTGCAGAGTAATAGTCTTGAGCAGGCATTTATCTGGTCTGATGCCGTACACATCGTAGATCCAGCGTAACACTTTAGGTCAGATCGTCAGGGTCAGGGCTGTCGTTCAACTTACATATACAGCCGGTGCTTGCCAGGCATTTTGTTTGCTGTGCAGACTCGAAACCTCGGCAAGNTACACCACGCAGCAGCAGGACCCACCATAAAGTTGTGTGGCTTGATATCGCCATGCAGGATGTTCCTGCCATGCAGTGCCTTGATGGCAAAGGCCACCTCCTTCATGATGTGCTCACTCTCAGCAAGGCTGAAGACAAGGCCAGTCCTGTTGTGCCCCTGGTACCCCTTGCTGGCTCGCCTGCAGGGGTCACAACCTTAGTGGGTTGCATTGAGATCAACGTAAGGCATATTGAAACCTGCACTGTTAAGAACAGGAACCCAAAAGGCATGTCATTTAGTAGATTGTCTGTGCAATGGAAACTGAGACTACACATGAGTATTCCTGCACACAACAAACCCTGCTGAATCTTAAGAAAATAAGAAAATGGTTTGCAAAGCTGCGAGGCGGCAGCACGCCANCAGCCAATCTTAGTCACCACAGGTCTGCACACAGATAGTGATGCAACAGCTGATGTGATGCTCTCTACTGATGTATTTTCAGTGGGAAAAGCATCTTGCAAATGTCGCAGATCCAGCTCTAGTGAGGCAGATCACTGTGAAGGACTTCAACAAGTTCCATGATAGATTCATTCCTGGACAAAACATTGGGCTGCTTACTGGCAAGCGAGCTGAGATTGCTCAGTCAGGCATGCTGGTTGCCAGGCAAGTCACGCATATGTTCTGCAATCCCCCTCCTGCGATAAANATGCTAAGCCAACATGTACATGCTGCAAAACGTAGCAGGGAAAATATGCCACAGCAAGTTGTACCATTGAACAACAGTCATAACATGCATACTTTGGTGTCAGCCCTTTGCTGTGTGGGCAATGCAGAGATTGAAAAGGTTTAAGGCTGCCGTACCAGAGTCGATGTTGGTGCCGTATCTGTCACCAGAGCCTGGGAAGTCCCGCTCGTGGTTGCCTGCCACCAGCATGACTGGGGCTTGGGNCAAGCTATGTGTGTGTGCAAGACATCACACGTTGCACGGTTATAAAGACTGCAATGGCTGCCATGTCCTGTTGGCAGGGTCACCCTTCAGATGATGGGGTTGTTGGAATGCATGGAGGAAGACAGCAGTTGCAGGCCATAAATCACAACCTGGCGGATGGCTTGCAGTCATCTCAGGTGCTCTGTAGCACCCGGTGCCGCAGGCAGATACTGAATTTGGGCATGNACCAAATCTGTAGAGAGTGCAAGCTTAACCGAGCACATGGACCCGTGGCGAGCTGCCGCCATTGCGCTGCTCGTAGGGGTGCTTGTNATGTCATGACATACAAAAGAGTGCACCTGGTCATGGCTAGCAAGACAACAAAGACTCAGGAGCTCCGGTATCAGGACAAGAAGATGATTACGGGTTTCTCGATGGGTTGCATGCATTAGTATACCGCTGGGCAAGGACATCTAGGGCGACAAATGTTGAGATGACTGCATTTCTGCCATGACACATTTTGGTTCGACTAGCCGATGCTTTGTAGCAGGGTTGTATGACTGTTGGTTTCCCGATGTATTGGTTGATGCAAGATTTTGGTTGGCTTGTTTGTGTCACATTCATCACCGAAAGTGAATTTCGATGGAACACNAACATCTGTCACATGTATGCAACATCTGCAAAATTGAAAGCTGTGAAAAAACTCTCTGCAGGTCTTGGCTGAATGGTGCAAACAAACAGATGCTCTTCTGGCTGAGAGTGAAGCCAGTACAGCAACTACCAGCATGTCTGATGAGTCAGGACCAGACACAGAGCTTGAGTTCTGGCGGGTGCGAATGGCCAAATTCAACTCTGTCACTGAGCAGCTCAAGAGCAAAGAGTGCCGCCTGGTCATGGGTGTCTGCAGCACTGCTCGCAGCAAACAGTATAAGCAGTGGAAGGAGGTGGACGTGAAGGTGAGCTTGTTGTCCTGTGTTCCAAGAGTGTGTTGGGGCTGTGGGTCATGCTGCATGCAGGTTGCAGCAGCTTGTCACCAAAATTGCATGATGATGTCGTTCACCTACGTTGCTTGACCGTAACACGACATGCAGTCAGGCTCCATNGCTCTGATCCTGCATGCATGGTGATTTTGTGTTAGTCAGGCTATGCCAGGTTAGGTGAGATGTGGGGATGTTGAGTCAAGTGAAATGAGCTAACGCAGCTCACTTTTGAGATGTATGAACCGTATTCATGGAATGCATAGTTCATAGCTCAACAATGAACTATGTACAGCGTATATGGTGAATGCAGCAACTGACCACCTCACCACAAGACATCGTGCACCAGCATCAAGCCTGTTGTTACATGCTATGGGGAGTGTTACATGCTATAATTGAAATGCTTTCAGGGGTCCACTCAGGAATCTGGCTGCATGAAATGGTCAGCAGCTGATGCTTTTGTGCAGTTGACGGCTTTGATTCAAAAGTAGCTGCACATGCAAGAGAGTATGAGCTGATTGAATTGTGAGTGCACACAGCTTGTTATGGTAATTGAATGCAGCGCTGATAAAGCCCTGCTACTCCTGGCGGCAGGTGCATGTTGCTGCTGTATTCGCAGTGGCAGCAGCACCTTAAGTTGACAGTTTGGCAGATCGAGCAGCACACAAAAAGAGCAACACACTGTGACATGCATCAACGCAGCAGAGCTCAGATGCAGGCAGATAAGCTGTGCACAAGACTGGACACACAAGGACCTGATGTCCATGCTTTATGGGACAGCTGCACTGGGATTTGCGTCACAGAGATTCTAGATAGCTAGACAGCATCAACAGGGTGCTTAGTACACAGAGCGTCCCTGTCGNTGGCAAGGAAACTGTGCTGCCCTTGTGCACTGCTGTGTACATTGCTACAGCATCTGCCAAGACTGACTTGGGTCTGCTCAGAGCACAGGGTGTTTCATGTATAATCTCAGAGCTGCCCATCATGCCACTCGATTTGCATGCAACCTATAGTTTGAATCATGCTCAAAGTAGAATCATAGGGAGAGTACAACTGCCATTGGCTAGGGTTGCAGTTTTGTGGTATGGGACGTTTTTCTGCAAATGTTGTCCTGCAACCCGTGAAAATTGTCACATCCTCCTGTTTTGCTCAGCAGTTTACATCTTTGTGCAGAGGTTGGTGCAGGCCATGCGCCAACAGTCAACTTACACAGCACGATTGGTTGTTTCAGTCAACTCAACTGGGTAGAGCTGCCTTCCCTATGAGAGAAGGTTGAGATGCAGCTTGATCACAACCCCATAGGAGATCAGTGTTTAGGACAGGTGTGCCATGCAAAACCCTACATGCTGAAGGGCTACAGCTGCAAGTATGCAGCAGCAGTGTTGCCACAACAACTGCTGGACTGGAGCTCTAGCCCAGCAGCAGCTGTACTGACTCTGTAAGTCTGCGTTGAGCTCGCTTGTTGTAAGCAGCAAGTCACTATGTACCAGAATTGACACGAGCTTACTGTCTGAAGGGTGTATATGCTGGTAAGCAACTTCCGAAGGGCTGCTTGTTTGGGGTGATCCTCCAAGCCCCCTTCGCCCACCTGGTGATAGGCACCTGCCAGTGCTGCCGCCAACCTTGCAAAGTCCCTGCAAACTCCAGCCTCATGTCATTCTCTGCAGAGGAAATGCAATGACTGATTCCTTTTCTCCAGAGCGAGTCTGTTGTGAGTTCTGGGTCTACATCTGTTTATGATACAAATGATTCATGATGACTAAACTTATGTGTTGGGATGCAATGCACACACTGATGCTCAGGAGTGCAAGGGTATGGGTGTGACCGCCAGGTAGGCGTTGAAGCATTTTTCAACTCCTGCAAGATTCAGCATCATGTCATACTGCTGAGCAATGTTCACACATGCTTGGCATGTAGTTGACATATAGGCATGTACGATCTGGGTGCATTCACCGCTTGCATCAACCCCACAATGCATACGGAATGTGAGCAGATTGTATTGGGTCTCTGCAGCTCACACGTCCCGGTCTGCTAGCCAGAAGGCGGTGTCAGAGCCCTCGCTAAACATGGCAGCAAAGGCTTTAGAGAGAAGAAGGCTACAACCCAGTAGCAGAGAACTACCAGGCAGTGGCGGACATAGCCCAGGTTGTACACATCTCAAGAAGGGTGTCAANCAATTTGCATTGTGTACCTGCCAGGTGAACCAGCTTCCGGGGTCAGGGTGGTTCACCTACAAGTGGTACCTGTCAGAGGTTAACCCTAAGCTGAAGTGCCTTCCCATCACGTTTCAGATACCCAAGCACCATGACCAATTCCTCAAGTGAGCCTCTCAATGTGCCTCCCTCCTCCCATGCTGCCTCCAGCTGTCCTTGAAGGCCATGCAAAATGTGTGCTTTGAGGATAGCGTCTGTTGGAAGTGCTTGCAAAGCTGACACCTGTCAACAGTGCTGTGACATCAGCGTTGGCACAGCACCCCTGTAACAAGCACATGGCTCAGGAACTTGCAAATATTTGACAGTNATCAAGCCATGCCTGCATGACCTGGCAGAAGACGCTGATGTTGATGTCAGCTACTACGCTAAGCAAGCGCTGGTAGCTTGCGAGGAAAGCGTACAGGCATGAGGTTGNTCACAGCAGGACGACAGTCCTGCGTGACGATGACATGCTGGCGCGGCCACCTTTGCGTGACGGCCAAAGATCGGCAGCGCAGCTTGAGTCCCGCCTAAGGCGATCGCATTTTGAAACTTGGACGTAACCCTCACAGGCTTTACAGACCCTAAGCATNTGAGAGCATGTTGGCGTTCAGAATTAGGATCACACACACCTAGTAGGGATCAGCTGCTGCATGCCTCAGGCGCCAACCTGTGTGGCAGTAGCAGCATCCAACAGCAACCTTTGCATGTATAGCTACTGCATGCTGTGTGTTGGCTGACTTGTTAAATCGAGGTGATACCAAATGAACTGCCATGCTTGTGGACTTGGTTACTTTGCAACCCACCAGCAGGTTGACTGGTGCTTGCGGTCATTTGACTGGTGCTGACTGAGTTTGACTGATGTTCACTGGTGATCAACAGGCCAAGCAGAGTGAGTCTGAGGTGAACAGTACATGTGGGTCCAGGTGGGTTGACCTAGCTGTGTCTTGGCTGGCTTTGTAGGAGGCTGCTGCCAGCTGTTGCCTTGCCCAGGCTTGAATGCACAGGANGATGGTGCACTGTATGGGGTTGAGGGCTGGCAACAAGGTCAAGGTTGGTATCTGCCAGACTGAGGGCACTACGTTTCTCATACTGAATGCATAAAGTGTTGCAAACATGCGGCTGAACAATTGCACAAGGTTTCCCTGCAGACTCAATGACATCATCGCAAACATGTGCATGACTATTGTTAACTCCCTTGCATCCTTAGACTACATCTGACATTTAAATCGCTTGCTTGCACTAGGTTCACAAAAAGTGGGGAATGCCAAGTGAGTGCCGCACAAACACACTGCAGACACGGAGTTTCAGCAGCCCTTGCTCTAGTTGTCAAGCACAACATGGAATGAGGATACAGTTAGCATCAATTGTGTGTCAGTAGCATTGAAGGGCTGCACAACTTGAGCGAGCACTCACCACAGGATCTGTTCTGGGATACAACCTATGGCTTTTGTCCTTGGTGCACTTGCGCTTTGCACCTGCCTCAATCGGAACAGTTGGGGCTCCACAACGCCCACAGAACCCATTTGCCTGCAGCCACCCTCTGTCAAAAGCATGCACCAGCATCAGTTGTGTATGCATATATCTGCGCATGGACTCGGNACACCTGCAAGATGCAGCTGTTGCTTGTGTACCCTTGGCACAAAGATGCTCCATGCTACACTGCACGTAGGTAGTGTGTNGCTTGCAGCAGCATGTGATGGAGTGACTATGTTGGCAACCATCAAGCATATGGGCAGCATAGAAGGTCTAGTCAGTTGGATGCTACAGCATTCTCACCACGGTGCAGACCGGACGTGCTTGAGCACCAGCAGTTTGCAGGCATGTCAGGTGTGCCATGGCACGCAGCATGCACGAGGTGCATGTGACAGTGCTGCATGCAGGATAGCCAATACCTTTGCGCTCCTTGATGTTCCCATCAAAGGTGGGTTGGGNCGGCAACATCAGCAGGCAGTGCAGCAAGATCCGTTTCAATATCTTGCAAGTAGTCATCAGCAGAGNTGAGGCGAGATGCAGCTAGTGGGTTGATACAAGGGAAGGCTGTGAGCGCAGTTTCTGAAGCCGAGGGGTACTGTGGCAGTGTCAACACTGGCAAGCTGCCAAGTTTGGCATTTTGCCTGCTGCAGCTGTCCATAAACGAGCTAATTATGCTGACCATGGTCTCCTGTGAAGCAAAAAGTGGCATGTCAGTCACGTTTGGCAGCACAAGGCCCATCAGCAGCTGATACATGCACTCATACACAGTTCCTGCCTACTATAAAGTGATTGTCATGGCCTGTATGCACATCGAGAGGTCTCTTCTCAAGATGGGCAGTGGATCCTTCTTAACAGAGCTAGGCAGCGTTGCATGACATGCCTATTTTAACAAAGCTATGATAAGCTCGCGTACCATTTTGCTGTCCAACGAGCTTTAAAACGGGCATTGCTGCCTAGTCGCACAGCATGGATGTCTTTGTCGATTATGCGAAGGATTCGATGTTGTCCATGCATAAATGTGTAACAGCAGGGAATGTGCATGGCCCTGCAGTCACAGACTGTGCGAAGTCCAACCCACCTCAGTACCCTTCTGGCTGTCTGAGAAGAAGTACTGCAGGGCAAGGTTGCAGTGGCGGGCAGTGCTAAGCAGNGTTGCAGCAGCAGCAGCAACAGCAGCAGTGCTGCCATTTGTGTTGGGAGCAGCATCCTGATGGGCAGAAGCAGGAATATTGCCATTTGCAGCAGGAAAGCTGCTGCTGGCAGGTGCTTGTGACTGGGCAGCTGCAGGAGGCGCATCTGCTTCAGGCATGCCTCCAGATATGACGCCAGCCTTATGCAAAGTCTGTAAGTTGAGGTCAACATAGATGCGGATAATAGGTGCTGGATCAGCACCCTGAGGGATGTCCCTCATGTGCTGCTTGATGTCCATACCCTGCATGAAGAGCAACGTCAAGCACGTGAAGAATGCTGTCATTTGTGTGTTGCATAGATGTGCAACAGCTAATGTTTTGCGCGACAGCGTATGTCTCTGAGCAACAGCGCATGTTCATGAGCAACACCAAGCTGCAGGGTGCTTCAGCTGTCCATGCTGCTATATGACAAGACGTGCGGCTACATGCATACTCTCATGCCGCATGCACTATCGCCTTGAAATGGTGTACTTGATGCCTGCACAGCAGACAGATCTGCGCGAAGGTGACAGACCAATCAGCAGTGAGCCCATGCCTAGCCAGATACCTTGAGTTTGCAGAGCTCATGCAGAACAGTCTTGACCATCCTGAGTGGCTTATCATCCTCTGCCCCTCTTCGCCTGATTTCATCAACGCCTAGACCCATGAAGTAGTCATGTATGCTCATCAACAGCATGTCAAGATCCAGCTCCTGCAATGCATGTGCACGTCACAGTATATCCTGCAATACATGTGCATGTTGATTGTATCAGCAGCGTCATGTCCAGATTCTGCAATCTGTGCTGGGCAAGTTTGCTGACAGCTGAGTTCATACACGCGGTAGAGCACTTGCCTGTAGTGTGCTGTGAAGAGCCTTGGTCAGCTTGATCAAACACTTGACCACAAGGTCACTGAACTTGACAGAGGCGTCTTGTCCTTGCTGCAATAGCTGCTCTGGTGGACACCTCAGCAACACCACCAGAGCAAGAAAGGAATATGTTCTGCACAGCACCAAAGCCTGTTGATGCAAAGCCAACACCTACTGACAATCTGAAGTCAGATACATTGTGTATGGATAAGCAGAGGCCAGCATTTCATCTGGGTAATGTCTGATCAGGCCATGGCAAGTATTACCTGTTGCAGTTGTCGAGAATCTTCAGCATGAGCACATTCAAGGCCTTCAGCAGCTGCGTTCCCTCCATGAGCGCAGGCACTTTGTCATCCAGCAGCTTCATCAACAGCATTGCCACACATCGACCCTCATGTTGTGAACTGGTTGCTTTACCCCTGCAAGCTATTGCGGGGCTATTGCCATTTAGGGGGATGCATTTGGCCACCGCTGTTACCTTTGCTGCTGCTTCTACTGCTACTGGCTGTTTCTCATGAGGAGCAATGCCTGCAAGACCAAGAGCTACCAGTGTTCAAATCGCCTGCTTCTGGCTGCAAGGCTACACTTGCACTGCTGTTGCATGGTAACAGCTGTTCGTGGCAGCACGGAGTATCACATCACCAGATGGGCATGGTCAAGCTGTACGCATGCTTGCACCTCCAACAAGCACCAGCACTGACAGGATACAGTGCTGGAGCAGAACTGGTGCAAGCTGTGGAGTTTCCGCTGGTGCTCCTGGCAAAATCTGCACTGTCGCCATCTATCTGAGCTGTCTCGATCAGGTACGTGACACGCTGCTAGTCACCTTGCTGTTCACGCTAGCTGCCACCAGGATCCAGTATCTTTGAAGTTTTGCAATTTGGGGCACGGCTACACTTTGCCGCTGCTGTTGCCCTGCTTGCTCATGACCACACCCTCAACAACTGCAGACAGATAGCACAATGGAGTTCAGAGCGTCAGCCCAGAGTGTGTTCCTGTTGCATGTGCCTGCAGCCTCGTGCTGCACATACAGGCTTGACGCATTGCATGGTCATATGTACAAGCTTGATTNCTAAGTTGGCTAGGTCATGTAGCACGTATATCTGAAGAATGACCACCACTCAAAGGCTTTACGAGATAGTGACGCTCCATTCCTCTTCCCTTACCTTTGCAGGAGGATGTTGTAGTCATGCAGAAGATCAACGGTCACCTGATCATGTCCTGTGGGGCTGTGGTCAGTCCCCTGGGATGGAGTGGATCCCATAAAGTGGGGTTGGACCTGGCTGGGATACACGAGCCAGTGCCTCATTTTGTTGACGGAGGCGCCCTGAAGTACGTGAGTAAGATCTTTGAGAGAGGGCTGAAGGCAGAAGTGCCCCTGTCTAGGGCCAATTGGTTCATCCTGCATACAAGCGAACTGTCATTGGTATGTTACGCACACACTCATCCACTGCAGTGAGCTTTATTACACCATACTTTGCTGGTCTGTCGTGCGCTGTCATGTCACATGTTGTTGCAGCCTGTGATGTGAGATACTGAGCTTGTGGCATGCTGCAGCTACTAAACAGTATCTGATTGCAGCAAACACCCTGCTTTTGGTCAAATTATGTTGTGCTAATACAGCTCTGTTGTGAGCAGTGCTGTCAACTACACTTTGGTGCTTTTCCCTGTTTTGGACCTGATCATGCTGCATGACATGCGCCCCATGCAGTAATCATGACTCGCCACACTTGATGCTGATGCTGCACAGCACTATACAGATGCCACAACTGCCATTATCTGCAATCATGACACATCCCTTGATGTTACAATATTGTACCCAGGATGTTGAGAGCTCGTTCTACAACATATCATCTACATATCATTTGCGCTGATGACGCTTGTCTTGGTGCAGTTTGCAGATGCAGAGCACATACCTGTAGCGCCAGAGCAAGGGCCCATCACTGTAGACAATGCAGGAGAGCGACTGTTCCTNTTATTGCTGACCAAGTCATGCTGTTGCTTTTCATGAAGCAACTGGACTTTAGAACACAAGCCCCTACACAGCTTGCTGCCAAGTATCATCATGCATCAGCTAGAGCGCAACACCATTTGCCTGTTGGCTCGTGTGAAGGGGTTTGTGCAACAGATGCTGATCAGACCAGCTGAGACAAGTCTGACTGGGTGTGGCAGGGCACAAGCCCGATATACAATCTGCTGCCAGATATACTTTCCGGGGTGAGCCAAGATGCCAGCCTGGCTGAGGAGTCTTTTCAAGCCATCATGATGCACCTGCTCACCTTCATTGGCAAAGCCAAACAGGTGGACAGCCTGGTGGGCCAGCTGTGCGCCCGCTTCTCCACCACACAGGTAGCTGTCATGCAGCACATGCTCTTTGTACATACACACATGGTTGCCGACACGTTTCTGGGTAGGCGTGATTGGTGCCTTTCACATCTGCACCTGCACTTACGTAGCATCGTGTGCATGGCGCCTTCAACACTGCACATGACAGCTTGAACATCGCTGCCTGATGATTTGGTGTACAGGCGAGCATTGAGAGGCAGGCGTCACAGTCCCCAAGGCTTCGCCAGGCTGCCTCTCTTGGCAAGGCAACCACCAGGCGCTCAACCATCATCACCAGCCCCAGCAAAGTCAAGGGCTTTGGCTCACAGGTAAGCCTGCATGACGGCTTCTGCATTGCTGACANGACACAGCAAGCATGCCAAGCTGTCTTGCCATTCAGGTGTAAGCAGCTAAGTGAGCCATGCACAACTCATGACTATGCAGGGCATGCACACACTGGTGCCATGTATGGAATGATGCGCATCTCGTCATCTGTGAGCATCCCACCTCTTGCTGCTATGCAGAACAAACAGCCTGATGCGCTGCGCTGGCAGCTGCGCTCCTCAAGAGGGCACCTGAACCCCCAGGTACACTGTGTTGCAGCAGTGATGGCAGATGCAACATACCTTGATGAGGTAAAGAGTGGTACATGCTACTTATGTGCAAGACTGCATCACACACTGTTGCTCCTTGGCATGGCATCAAGCAATAACGGGAGGTGGCCAGTGTTGCTCAGAAGCTGCACATGAGAAAGCTTGCAGGCCTACATACTGGTAGTTGGAATGTTGCATATTAAAGCACCCCTGCCCCACATTTGCTATTGTGTAGGTGCTTGCAAGAGGTGCTGAGGCTGCCAATGCAACAGCAAACATCACGCTAGAGAACTGCCGACAAGCCATGGGCTTCACTCCGAAATATGCTGCCAAACTCTGACTGGGATTTGGGGTGACTTTCACTTGTGCAGGCATTGAAGTCTTGCTGGCAAAGCAGAAAGGCATGACCACCAACGACATGCAGTGAGTGTTTGCACCAGAGCTGTGAATATGTGCCAACAAGCACTTATGTCAGCGATACTGTCTCAAAGGCGTTGATGGACATTCAAACGTGATGGGTCTTTCAGTTTCGTCCATTGAACGAATGTGCGCAGCAACTAGCCTGTCACAGTTGCGCGACTACAGTCGCGCGTGCAGACCGCATGCTATGCAGGCTCTGCGACAACTGGTGTTGAGCAGGTCTCTGCTGTCAGCCTGCGCCCGGTCAGTGGACGTTGCCGCGATCAACGGTGTCTGTGATCTCGTTGCTGACTGTCAATCGAGTAAGGCGTACCTGAAACACTTGACCCCCACATCCGCAGCGGCGGCAACTGCGCGATCCTTCGCCTCTGACAGCCAGGGAAGTGCTGGGCCAGCAGATAATCGTGTGGACAGCGGTGCTGAGACAAGCAGTAGCCAGTCTGTGTCTGGTCCTGACGATGACTACTTGGAAGAGTGGGCAAAGCTGATAGAGAAGGGCGATCTCCCTGGACAAGCAGCTTTAATGGAGCGAGTCTTTGGCGAGGACCCAGAGCCCATCGGGCCACCTCTCAGCGAGCTATTGAACTATGATAGAAAGGCAGAAGAGCGAGCAAAGAGGCGCATGTTTGAGCTACAGAAACAAGAAGAAATTCGACAAAGCAGGCAAGCCCTCGGAAGTCTGGCTCACGTGGTTGAAATCCTGGCTCATGTGGCCAGCACTGCGTGAGTGACAATGTATACATGCGTGATATCCACCACTACATGTCTTTCGCTTTGGGAAACTACTGAGCACTGCGTGCTGGATGCATGTATAGCCTCAGAATGGTTTCAGAACCACTTGTTTTCTGTGTGACTGAGGTCCCCCTGCTGTGCGCTGTCTGCAGANTGTGTTGGGCAATGCAGCATGCAATGCAAGCCAATGACATCATCCACGCTCCATCATGGAGGGCTGCTTGAGCACTCAGCAGCTGCATATCTACTGAACAGGCAGTTGCTGTGCTCGGAAGCATAGACAGCCATCAGTGTCGCGTGCAGCATGTGACATGAAACATACGGTGCATATTGGGCTGTCGGGCTTACTTTGGTAGTCAGTGTGGCCATGTTGCAAGACAAGCAAGTTCAGTTGCTAACAAAACTCCGTGTCAGGCTGCAGTCATACTTGTCCTGGCTTGATTGGTTACACAGCATGGTACAACCAGTGCGGGATGCTCCTGGTCAAACAGACCACTGCACTACTCTGCATGTGGTCATCTTATGCTCTTCAAGCATTGCTTTGAGGAAGAAGATGTCTATGGGCACTTGCGACCCTCGGTTTAGTCAATGCATGTCTTCTTGCAGGGGGCTGAAGAAGTTAGCACAGGCTTACTGACATACCCTGTGCTGATGGCTGCTGACATCCTGCTGTATCAGGTAACCTCCGCAACATGCACCTTGTCAACACTGGTGCAATGATAATGTTTTATACGCATTGCAGCCTGCTTCTGGCAAAGCACTAGAAAGTATACCTGAAAACATTCAACCATATTTGTTTTGCCTGTGTTATGCACGGTTGCTTAGTATTTTCAGCTAAATTGCATTGTTTTCCTCAATTTGAATGCTCAACACTGATACCTCTGTCAGGCCTGATGCAAAACATTTTTGCCATTCCATGCTGTGAAAGCTAACAGTTGCTGTTGATGCAGACAGATGTTGTTCCAGTGGGCAATGATCAGGTGAGCCATGTCAGCACAAAACGCAGCACAATCTTTTTCTCNCAGAGCCCAAGAAAAAGAAGAAGAAGGGCGATGCAGACACAGTTGCACAGACAGCTGACACTCTNTTCTGACATGCCCAATGTCCACACTGGAGGGCGTTGTGTGGACTCCATTGAGACTGCACTTATGCATTTGGGTACATACGTACTGTATGCAGGTGAACGCAGACGTTTACTGTCATGCCTATTCTGTTAGAGTGGAAAAAGTGGTACGAGTGTACCTCAGATCCACCATACACTTTGAAGCACGCTGAGTGATCCTTTGAAGCTCACTAAGTCCTGGCTGAGGCTTCAGGGAGTTTTCAGTCAGATACTGAAAACTGGCTTCAAGCCCCCGCCATGCTGTACCCAATACTGCATATACAGGGCTGCGCGTCATATGTCGAGTGGAAACGCCGCTCAGAGCATAGCAAACTGAGGTGTAATGCGCCCGAAATTTGCNGCTGTTGTCTGCAATGCTAAGCATTTAAAAGCGAGCCATTGCTACTTGGTAAATGCACGTACCCTACTCTCATGCCCTCTTCCACGTCAGTGGGTGCTACCTTGTCTCCCAAGCCTACCACGAACTGCATCGACATTGACACAAAGAATCAGGGACTGGTGGCCTGAGACATTGGTTGTTGGGTAGTGGCCAACAACTCTCTGTACCTTGGCAATCTGCTTTACGTTGATGACATACTTGGCTTCGTCGGTTCCTGGGTTGATAATCTTGGTGCACCTTGCAACCTGCAAATGCAATGCCAGTACCTGNCCCTCAACAGCTTCATCAGCGCCTTCTGGCATGGTGGCTGTTGCTGTAGAAGCAGGCTCCTACATAGCACCTTCCCTCTGCAATTGTGGTGTGAGATCATGTGCAAGCAGCCTGCCAGTGCTTTATGTTGTGAGCTTATGCACAGGCAGCCTGCCAGTGCCTTGTGTTACATGCGTTGCAGCTGAGTCTGCTCCATGCAGCCACTTGCTCATAGCTGATGCAACCTGCTGATCTTGGAGCTGTGCAGGAACACATGTAACAGGCTCAAGGAGTAAGGGAAAGGCTTGAGCATACCAGATCAGTCTGCCGGTTGACTTGGTGGCGCACCCGCTTGGGCAGATAGTCCAGTTTGTCCGTGAGTTTCTGCATAACAAGGATGAACTCAGTGCAGCTACTCACAACTACTGACATGCTTAGCCCGTGATCCCAATGTTGTCACAGATGACATCGCCAGACACTTCTCTGGGATTGCGGGCTGTGACCAACAGCAAGCAAAGCAATAGCATGCGGGGGCTATACCAAATGCCTCTGCGATGTCTGTCAAACGAGACATGCAAATGCTTGGCCAGCTGTGGCAGACATGCACCCAGGTGTCCAAGGATCACAGCATGATAAGCACATGCCATGCTGGCTAGGGCAAGTCTTACCTCCAGCACTGTGGTGCTCAGAAAGTTGAGGAAGTCAAGCTTGGGCAGGCGAATATAGCTGAATAGCTCCTTGCTGNTGTGCCAAGCAGGCCAGAGGGCAGCATGTGACCTCACCTCAAAGAATTCTGGCAGCACGTGAATTGGGGCGGCTACTTGTTGCCAAGCAGCTTTGGCATATGCATGTACATCCTTGTTTCTGAACATCAAGTCAGTCTTGCTGGTTGCAAAGAAAAGCTTGATGCTGCGCTTGTTCAGCCAACTGGAGCTCTGCGCCAACTGGAGAGCTGCCTGCATTCAAGTCTGGTCATGGTGCTATACTAGTGGCCACTGAAAGTGTCAAGGGTCACCATATGCTTTGCAAGCAAACAGTGGGTAGGTCCAAAAGCTATGAATGCTGCAGCTTTTGTGACTTACTGTAAACAAGGTGCTCAACATGGGACAAGGCTGATTGAGATCATCCAGCTGCACAATGATAGCGTCTGTACACAGCAACGCTAGAGTGCACTGCTGCTTTGCAGTAGGGGTTTGACTGAGGGTGCTGTGGCCTGATGTGTTAAAGGACAACACGTTCATGGGAGTGTCAGATGGGAACACTGCTCCAGTGTAAAGGTCAATGTTATCATGTATATTGCAGTGTTGCAAGGAGCTACTGAACCATCGTGGCGCTGCAGCCGGCGTTTCCGTCGCCTGCAGGGGCAATTGAAGCCTCGTTGACAGGCTCGGTCGTAGGGTCCAGCAGCGGAACCAGTTTGGCTGCGGCTGTGCTTGCTTACCTCAGCATACAAAGTTGTTATGGCTGTGTATGGCATAAGGAGTGCGCGAGAGGCAACGGCGATTACGCAGTCATGCAGCCGTCTACAGCAGACTGCTACCGTGAGGCCGCAACAATGTCGCTACAAGAAACAGCTTCGTCTCGAGCGCGGCTTCACGCGGAACCGGTGATCACCCCTCATACATCGGTAGGGTAGGTAGCCTAGCAGCTTACTGCGGTGCAATTGTGACGGTGATGCACAACTACCACTCAGCTGGTAGAAGTAGCTGCAGCAAATATAGCGCGTCGGTCACACCCAAGCTTTTGCCGTGCGGTGCTTCGCTGCTCGTAGCACTGCTTGCCACTAGATTCCGATTGCCATTGCAATGGGCTGACATGACAGTCTTCTCCCTGGTCTTCTCCCCATTTTGCGTCGTTGTGTCCCCGTTCTGGACCCTTCTGGCAGGTCCCAGGTCTGCTGTTATCTCATCATTGGCTCAGATAGAGCTAGACAACCTCGGTGATGAAGTTGTAGTTCCTGCTTGTATCGTCTTGTTGTTGATGATTGTGGCTATGAAAATTGGGACGATTAATTGTACAATATTGTACCTGTACATGCGTGTACATCGGCATTACTGCAGCATGATTGACAACACTGCAGACCTAGGTGATCCAGGCCAGTGCGAGAACACATGCACAAAGTTGAGGTCACCTGGGTATTGTTGTGACAGTATTGGCCCTACAGGCATGCGATACTGTTAAAGCCTCCTGGAACAAAATCAGGTTGCGACGCTCCGGAGCGGATCCGCTCACATGCTGTTCCAGCTCACAAGCGTTTACTCCTCGACAGACATCGTCCAGGTGAATACAGTGCACACGAGCTGCTGACTGTCCTCAATGGCCGCACCCTGGTGTAATGGATACGGAGCAACATGAAGGCTTTGCAGCTTGATCAAGTCTCCTGCGATGGCCTGCCTACCTGAACAGCATGGAGTCATCGACACAAACGCAGCAAGCGAACGGTAACAACGATGGTCATGAAGCGAAAGCTTCCGCATGCGCAGGCCATCCTGCTCAAAACCTTGTAACTCCCCTGCACCACGATGATCCAGTGTCAGTGGCAGAGGGAATCGCTTTATGGATCAGATATGTCAACGAGCACCCAGTGGCGTCCAAATATGGAGCTGTCGCGTTCGTGAATCGGTTGTGTCGTACCGACAAGGGTNGGGGATATAGTGTTTCTTGAGTCAGGTATGTGCGCTCAAACTCGGCAGCACAAGCTTGCTCGCCAGGTACTCGCGTGTACAAACTGGAATAAGCTGCGTCTAGGTACAACGTGTGGGGACGAAACGTATAACCTGGTCAAAGAGCATAACCCCCTTGCAACAGCGCTCAAGGTACTTGCCGCCTGAGCAGCATTGCAGATGCATCTACAAGTAGCTATCTCTGTGTTAGGGCTCTATAGGCTCGACTGTATGCAAGCCATATACATGACCAAAACAACAAGTCACAAGTGCTGGATTTTGAAAATGCTTGACTTGACAACCTCAATCGTGACTGCCAAGCTGTATGAGATCAACAAACAGATTGCCAAGATCACTGCAATATGAGCTTGACATTTGCTACCTTGATGCAGGTCGACATCACCCTTTAGTTACACTGATGACAGCTGTAGCGTCTGTAAAGTACCTGGGGCAATTGTGAGAACAACATTGACATAATGCACTCTGCTGCCACGCCAGATACACCTGACGCTGGTACAGGTAATTTTGTCATATCTGCATGCCAAGCGCTGTGTGTACTAGCTTGGTGAAAAGAAGGAAGATTACATNCCCAGCAGGCAGACTTCACTCTGTGTGCCACAGACAGGATCGCTGTCACCTGCCAAAAGCTCAACACTGCAAAAGGTCTCCTCTTCTAGTCCGGTATTCTCCATCCCCACTACAGTCAGTACTGTCATGGTGGCAAAGCCTCTGCAGAGTGCCCAGCGACAAGATGCTGCAGAAACAGCAGTACCCTCCCGCTTGCAGACTGGGCTGAGTATGCAGCACAAAGCAAAGACTGCTGCAAACAGGCCCTGCGATCCAGTTGTAGTGAGTTATGTAAGGTTGTATCGCTGATTGGACACAAGTGCAATTTGCACCTGGACTGTTGGATCTTTGCCCTCAAAGTCTTTGTACAAGCTCTGATTCACAAATAACAAGCCAGCTGCGAACAAAACGACCAGCACAAAGAGGACCACAACGACCTGCCACATCGCCCTGGTTGCTGCTGCTCACGCTGCTGAGTCAACGGTGCGCAGTCATAGCAGCATGCCGTAGTGAGTACAGAACTCAGCATCGTGCGTCTAGCCAGCACGAATGCAAGTTGTTCGCAGCCACAGCTGTATGAAGGTCAATAGCAATGCCATGAACATCAAGTGTGTCCCGACATGACTGGCCGCAGGAGCGCGCAAGTGCAACAATCTTGCAGATTGGGTGACCCCGGGTGCGGAAAAGACATTGTCAGGTCTGACTAACGCGCATGATGGTGTAAGCCAAACTTAAGCTGCAGACTTCACAGGATTGAGCTTCAACGCATGCGACGTCCGAGCACCTTCATACTGTAGGGACAGTATGGCAAGGCTGCTCGTGTTGCTGCCTGTTCTACTCGCCATTGCCGCTGTTCCTCTAGTGTTGCAACGTGGGGCTAAACCCTCACCTGCCCCTTTCGCCGAGCTACGGCCTGGCCTGTGGCGGTCCAACAATGATTTCAGTTTTGTGCCACCGCCCGCTTTGCCGGTGCCTGTTGCCACCTGGTTGATTGAGGGAAAGTCAGCGAGTGTCCTGATCGACACCGGTGCNTGAACAGGCCTGTTTCTAGCAGGTCTGTTGCCCTAATGACTTTCAGTGTGAGCTGTCCCTGGTTGTTCTTCGGAACTGTTTTCTCCTGCANGAAATGCTCTTGATGTCATGAACAAGCAATGTAGGTGGTCGACCACACTGGGTTCAGGAGCCTCAACTATGCAAGCCATGAGACTTAGCCAATTGGCTCATTAGGCAGGTTGCAGGTGAGCGGCATCACAAGTTCAACCTTGACATCTAGTCATTGAACTGAATTGAAACACTCGCACTTGTTAGTCGGGCTGTCAACAACACAGTGCATGTGTAAGCTGTGACAGCAAGCAAGCAGAGTGGTGAGTACAGCACAGGCGCACAGCCGTGCCTCACAAACAGGCATGTGATGTCAGATGGAAAGGCACACCCCACCTGATCGATGCAGTTGCAGCCCTGCCACAACCAAGCAAGCAGTGCCTAAGCACAGCTTATAACAAATACATGCCTATGTTTGCAGGATGATGAGGATGTTGACATCGTTGATCCACCCGCACATGACAACGCTGCCCTGCACTTGGGGGCACAAGCCTACGAGGACCTGGAGATGGATGCAGCCACTGCAGAATTGCTGGCTGGCCTTGAGTCTGACACCAGTGACTCTGAGGGCAACAGCCCACGACCACCAGCAGATCAGGCACGTATGAGCCAGATTGAAGCAGACTTGAGGACTCGTTATTTCATGCATGAGGCTGGCCGCCCAGCTCAGCGCAGACGTACCAGATGATTTTGTTACCGAGCTAGACATGCTGGGCATGCTTAGACCTGCCTGTAGAAACAAACTACTGTCAGGGCCACAANCTGATGCCGACAGTCAACAACACATGCTGCGAGTGATAGCGTTTGGACCTAAGGCTGAGGAGCCAAGCTGGCAAAAGGCACACACAGGTTCAGCCAGCTTCTGCCAGCTGCTGTGCATGAAGCTTGCTGACATACTGTGCAGCCTCAGCAACCTCCTCTCGTGTGATGTCATTGATGAACTCAGCACCGCCAATGCCCTTCATGTATGGTACCCTTTGGTATCCATCCCGCTGGCGTGTGGTGTCTTCTAAGCCCTACAATAGCCATGCCAAGTCAATTCACAGCAACATTACACAGCAAAACCAGCACACTGAACAGCAAGTCCTGGCAACAGGTGACACACTTGGCCAAGGCAGAAAAACAGGGCTCGTCGACGTCAATTAGACAACACTTGCACAGTGCACAGTCGTACAACATATGCACGTAAAGCATATATCCACATGTAAGATGGGCAAAGGCAACGCATGTGCAGAAGACGCAGGGGATGTAACACATCTGCATTGCAACGAGTATACTCAGGTGACTGAATGTACACACCTGCATTAGAACCTCAAGGTTGCAGACGTCATGCCACAAAGCCAAACCCAGTGACCTCATGACGTTGAATACACGCTCTCGCTCTGACTCACTGATCTTGCCTNGTCACCTTTGCAGCCTTGTTGCTTGCTTGATGCTTGTGCACCCGCTCAGCCGCTGCAGTCCGTTTGCTTTCCTCCAAAGCGAGCGCTATCTGCTGTCGCTCAGAAAGCCCTGCAACAGCATGCATGTCAAAGTACATCTCTGGAAGTAAACATACTGCCAGTCAGAAACACTGAAAATGTGAGATGCGTCTGGATGCAGCATGATGCTGAGACATATGGTAACGACAGACAATGATCAAAATACATTGTGTGTACAGCCAGCAGCCTGCATCGAAAGCTTACTTTTTCGGTCGCTGTCCACCGCTGCCGGGCGAGACTGAGCCTCAGCACCGTTGCTCCGGACCACCTTGCGCTTCTTGGCTTGATCACCAGAGGAAGATTTGTTAAGTTTGCGCTTTCTTGGAACTGACATGGACCCTTTGTGCATGCTATATTTGCTCTGCTCTGACTTGCTGGAAGACCAGGAGAGGAGGCTCTGCACACAGCGTGCAGGTGTCAGGACAATGTGTACGTGGCATGTTTGGAACAGTGGACATGCCTTTTGTTGATGACAGTATGCTCTGTCTTAAGGGGTGCAACTGTGGTGGTGCCAGTTTGGTGATCATTTGCTTTAAGTGCATTGTATGATTAGGTCAAGAGGCTTTTCTAACTTGACTGTGATATGTTGCTTGTGAACTATGCCAGCCAACAACACAGGAGGTAGCAGCCCAACCATCCGATTGAGCAACCAACAATGACTGCCTCTAAGACACAACCCTAAAAAGCGTTGCTGTGAGNAGGGTTGTCCAGCTTACTGGTGATCCATACATCCTTTCGGCTAATCTTGCCTTCCTTTAGTACCTCAGAGAAGGCTTTGCCAACCACGTCTTCGTTGCCGTAGTTGGACGCACAGTCAAGATGCCTGCACGCCGTCAAGAAGAAATGTAGCCAAGGACGACGTATTCAGACAGCGACGGGTAGATCAGCAGGCAATCATAAGCTGCGCTTTAGGCCGGATCGCAAGTGGTCGACATAACACTCGGGAGTACAGGCGTAAACGGCGACCTGTATCCTGAGCGCAAGGCAATCTTGACGGCTTCTATAAGCGACTCGTCCTCTCCGCGCCACGTGCCGAGCCCAACAAGCGGAATTTGCGCTCCGGTATAGAGCTTGGCGATTGGATTGTTTACAGTGGTGTACTTGTGCTGAGACATGCTTGCAAATCCGCGATTTAGACTCGTCAGAAGATCTGCAGACTACGTGAAACTGTGTGAAAAGCTTAGAGGCTCGCATGCAATGCTGTGCACGCATGCACGACAAGCAGCTTCCGCGCGGTANTTGCAGCCATATGCATTGCCATGCTGCATCATTGCAGAACCATAACATCAACATCCAGGAACGGGTTGTATGCCTGGCAGCCTCTGCTGCTTTAGGCATCCATCATGTGCAACTCATATCCAAATGCATCACAGACATAATGTACACAAACTTCAGCTGAACACAGAACAGAACTGCAACTCAAGCTACGCGCATATACAACAGTATGTAAGCTTCTCTAGACAACACATCAGCTTCAGTCACTGCCCGAACATGGGAATCACTGATGCAATACCATGTCCTAGGCATAGCAGCAGCAGGTGAACCAGAGTTTGTATTTGTTGGTGATACAGCTAGACTGTCCTCTGCGTCCTGATGAGCATGTCCAGCTTCAGACACACAGTGACAGCCTACATTTATCTGTGTAGCTGCAACCGACGCAACTTGTACAGTATGACCTTCGAGTGCTGTTTTTACAGAACCCACAACCATCCCTTGGTCAAGTCCTGCAGTTGCCGTGGGTGCATTGGCATGACCGCTTTCCATCATGTTGCCTGACAAAGCTGACTCATTTGTCGAGCTGCTGTCACTGATGTCCCAGTCCTCTAATACTTGGCCAGCCTCGCCATTTGTACCAGCGTCTACATGGACAGCATCTGCGCTGAACTTTTGTGGTTTGGACTGGTNGAAGGTCTCCCCTTCTTCAACAGCTGCTGTTAGAATGCCCTGCACCCAAAACCTGTCTTGCACAAAGCTTGCATGAATTGACGAGTGAGTGACCNAGTCATGCGGTGCTGGCACCATACTGCACACATAGCATGCTAGAAACGTGTTTTGTCATCAGGATGAATTCAAGTTCTTCATGGATGATGCCAAGTCCCAGCTGCTGCTGGTGCCAAAAGAGGGCAACAAGACTGCTGAGCAGGCTGCCACTGACTTGAACGTGCCCATTGCAAGCTTTGCATTGAGCAAATCTGGAGGTACAGGCTTTTCAAATACTGCATTCTCACGCTGNCATTGCCAAGTTTCAGCAGGAGATTGGCAAGATGGGCTACAAGTTCCAGTTTGTGACCCTTGCTGGGTTCCACTCCCTCAACCATGCCATGTTTGAGTTGTCAGCTGGTTATGCCAAGAGGGGAATGGCTGCCTACTCTGAGCTGCAGCAGCTTGAGTTTGCTAGTGAGGCCAAGGGATACACATGCAGCAAGCACCAGAGAGAGGTGACTGTGTGACAGCAATTGATCTATATATGGCTGATTTGCATGCATCACAGCCACACTCTAGCTGACTGTTCATGTCTCAACGTGACTTGAGGTTACTTTGCACGAACAGCCAACAGCTTGAGCTANCTGACCTATGTGCAGTATAACAATGACTTGGGGTACTGCCAGGTCAGTGCTCTGAGTAATCTGCAAGCCATAACAGATATCAGTGCAAGCAACAGCTGCTGCATGATCCAAAAATGACAATGCATGACATCATGTGTGTGCTTCGTCATGCCAATATCAGGAGTACCACAAACTCTGCAAGCCTCTTCCACTGTGTAGTGAGAACATGCAACTGATTGCGCATACATTGTGGAAACTGTGGGGCATGTCTGTCATGAAACCACCAAATCTCTTCATTATGACAGACAAGGCCAAAGGCCTTTCGCTGCCACATTCCGATGCTGAAATGCACTATGTGCGTGCTGCACTGCATGCACCACCATGGCTACATCACTTACAGCCTGACACCGAGTCACTTGCTATGTCACAGCTACCCTGTCACCCACAGCAACAACAGCTCCAACTTGATGTGGAACAGCATCCCAACCAAAAAAAGTGGTAGAGTTTACAGCACCACCCCTGTAGATAGGCTTATCAGCGTATGCCCCGAACTTGTCAAAGCCTAGATTCTTACCCAGCCTGAAATCCTTCATGGCAAGGATCGGCTGGCTGCCCTTTTCAGCAGTTGCCTGATCCACAAGCGGTACCTGAAATGCATGACACAAGTTATACGTATGCTTTGCTGATTTCCAGCTGACATCGTCATTGTCTGCAGTGCCGTAAAAGTCAGACAGTGGCATTAATGCAAGGCATTCTGAGTGAGTTGACTCATAGCCGCCAATGCAATCATANGCAGAGATATCAACTGCATGCAGCATGTGTTTGTCGCAACAGAGCTAGCTCAACAAACCCCCTGCAGGTGCCAGCAGCAGGTAACATGGCTCTATATGACTTTCACTGGCACTGGGACTGCCGCACTCGCACTGCCACCATCTGACTGCCTGAGGCGGCTTTCATACAAAGTGCATGGCTGCTCTGAACCGCATGACTTATACTAGCTTCTCATCAACCCCTCCCTGTGCTTCAACAGCCCTCCTTTCAAAGTAGCCTGTGATTTGATCGCTGACAGCCCACACTATAGCTTGGCCTGGGGGAATCCGCATCAGGCGGGGGAGCAAACCCTTCCACAGAGCCCGCAAACCCTCCTCCCGTGGGATGGTCACTAAGGCGTTGACCAGACCTGTGTACTTTGCGGGTCCTGCTGACCTCTCTTGCGCCATCAGTCGAGTCTGCAGCGAGCATACAAGTGTCGTGGACACTCTCCAGTCACACGTAACCCCCTGTCTTGCCTTACTGTCTACTACGCAGCAAACATGCAAACCAGCAGCAAACATAATTACACACAGCATTGAGCAGCTCAGCATCAAACGTCTGATTCCATCATTCCAGCTTGTAGTCACCATGGGGATTCAGTTTCAACGGCAAGATGTAAAGCATAGGTAGGTGCAGGCTCTAACACACATGCCGCCGAGAAAGGCAAGCAGTACTTTCCACAGGGCCTGCAAAGAGGCTCAGGTGAGGCTTGCACTACTGGTCTATGTCACTGCTGGTGTACCTTGATGACATCAAAGGGGCCGGTGNGCAGGCTGGTGACAAGGTCAAGGCACTGAAGTGCCTGATCAGGTCTGGAGACACAGACAAAATCACCTTCTTTGCAGGAGTCTGTCGCCACCCTGAGATTTACACGATGGCAGCCAACTACCTGCAAACTCTGGACTGGCATGCACGTCCTGAGCTTGCCCACAGCATCGTCACCTTTTACAGCAAGGTGTGAACATTTTGACTGCTTAAAAGATTTGCAGGGAGCATATGCAAGATGATTTTCACTCTTGATGGTGACAATAACAGCCTAATTTCTGGTCCTGCTGTGTAATGCGAAGTAATTTGCAATGTACACAATGTTTTTCTCAGGCTCGTTTTCTCTTGCTCAAGCCAAAAATCAGCTACGAATGCAGACAGCAGACTGGCAATGCTGCGTTTTGAAGAGTCCAAGTGCATCCTCGATGTCAAGAGTTGTGCAACAGGATGTGCTTTTACACCTGAATGCCACAGTATGCACAAGCCAGTGTCTACTTTCACATGACCTAGTCTTGCCGGGCAGCGGCACATCAAATAGTGCCTGTTTGCAGNTGCAACACAGACAGCACAATGTTGCCAAATGGCAAAGCATACTGTGCTGATGTGACTGCATCCGCAACCCTGGACTCACAGCAGGCCCTTTTGTCAGGCAGTGAAGCATGTGCATCCCCATCCTTGTGCCCTCAGCAGTCATGCAGGCTGCAACCCGGGCATCGTCTGCAACATAGCATACATTGTTGTAGATGCTGCATCGGTTGGCTTCTGCACTACTGCTGAGGGTGAAAGGCTCGAGGAGGCTCTTGCTTCAAAGCTGCTTCAGTCCTGCAGCAGTAAAGCAATGGTGTGCCAGGGCTGCTCTTGAGCTTGCTGATCAGCACAGAAATGCAAAGCAAGGCCATTGAGCCTTGCATAAAACAGACTGCATGCATGGCATTGTTTGCAGTCCATATCTGAGTCATTCAGACGTGCGTGTGCTGCCATTCAGCCAAAGTTGCACTGCAACGTCAAGCGCAGACCTAGAGCTGCGACANTACCTCTGAAGTCAGTGTCTTGGGAGACAGTGCCAAGGGGCTGGTCAACAAGCATGTAGCTGTGGCATTGAGGATGGCCAACACACTTGATGCGCTGGCAATGATTGCACCCAGCTGCACTTGCCCTGTACAGTCTGTGTCAGGGACTTTGCTTTGGGAGACACTGGAGTCTGTGCTCTGACCAGCAGGTGGGGGGTCTTCATAAAGTTGATTTGGGTCAGACTGGTGGGGAGCGCTAGAAACAGGAACCACAGGCACAGATGCAGCTGACAGCGATGTTGTGCGAAGTGCGAGTTTTGGTTGTGCATCTATGTGACTGCTGCTGCCATGAATCTGCAGTGCAGGAGTTGTTGGATCTCTGTCTGTGGCTGATGTGTCTGCATAATTGGGGCCAAGGTCATGAGCTGAAGGATCGTTAGCCAGGCATATGAGTGAAGCAGGGTCTGCCATACAGCTGTCGGCGCCTGCAACAGCCAGGACTGGTTGGTATAGCTCAGTGGTCATGTGGTCAGGTTGTGTGGGCCTGGTGATGTCTGGAGGGTAGCTCAACGCAAGCAAGTGGGTGGCCATGCCTGGAAGGGGGATTTGGCTCTGTACATGGCTTGAATGCATACGCAGGTCGTGTGGACTGGTGCGACCATCAGCAACCCTGGGTGAAGGTTCCTCCTGAAGCAGCTGCTGTGATGAAGCAGGCTGCTGGGAGGCCATGTCCTGAGCTGCATGAGTAATTTGTGGGTGCATACTGCCACTGGACGCTGCAGCAGGTGCATCTCCAGGACCAGCAGTGGCGGCATCTGATTCCTTGCACAAAGCTGAAGCAGGCTGTGCGTGTGCATCTGTTGTGTCCTGCCCACCTCTGTGACTATCCTGTAGTACAGGAGGCTGTGGCAGGTATGGCAACCAGTGAGTGTCTGTCTGTGGCNGCATTGGCAGCTTCAGCTGCAGCTGCCTGTTGATTTGCATTTTCCTGGCGGCTTTGTGCTTCGAGCAGCGCTTCATAAAGCTGACCCCGCCCAGTCACCGCTGCATCATTGCCTGAGCTCCGAGCTTTCTCCACTGCTTCAGCCTAGTAGCATTGCTGCCATGTAAGTGCTTGGGCATTGCACCAAGCATGGAGATCAAGTCAGGACTGTTTGCAGACTGTGTCAAGCTGTGCCACCTTACAATGCCCAAATGACATCAGAACAGTGATAGACCAGGGAAGCCTTGCAGGCTGAACACAACCTTGCCAATGTTGTGCTTGTGTGCAACAGCTGATGTGCAAAGCTGACACGCACACTGCTTCAGTTGGTACAGGGCAGCTGGTGTAGGAAAAAGCTCTCAAATTTCTTACAGCGAGGGTTTGCACATAAGGCTGAACATACTCTGTATTCCTCATGTATTATGCATGACAAAACCTTGCACTGCTGAGGCAGGCTGTCTGCTGCACAACTTCTGAGCAGACAGACTATGACATTTGACAAGGACTGCCTCTGTGCCCTGATGTTTGACCTCATCACGACGGTAATGCTGACAAGTAGGGATGACGGTGAACAGTGACTGATCCCTAGTATTTTTATTGTTACATTGTGAATGGGGGATCACAGGGGTCATTTCAATAACCGTACCTTACGCTGTTGGAGCACAGCAAGCTGGGCCTTCATGTGAATGTTCTCTGCCTGGCTGGTCAGGGCGTCTTGAAGAGCCTCCTCATAAGCGCTCTTGATGCCCAACAGCAGGGGCCGGTAAGTGGTGAAGCTGTGAATGAATGCCTCAAAGACCTGCCGGTGAGCATCCAGAATGAGGTTGGCACCTGCCAGGGTGGTTTTGCCCTGCTGCTTGTATGCCGCCTGCAGCCTACAGGATCAGGCTCTGCTCACACGCATTCGGCGTACGCACACACTACATGAAAAGCAGATGACATGTCAAAAAGTACTATTGCTAAATGATATCTGCCTTGGCGTGAAATACAAGCATAGCTTGATTGGAACGCATGTTTTCCATAACTCGGCTTGTCAAATAGATGTCATGACTAGGTGAAGGAATCTCAGGTGTCGACAGCCCAGTTGACTGCAGTTATTGAGCCCGGTCAAGTGTCTTACAAACTCGGCCATGCCCAGGCGTGAAGAAAGCTTTTCAGCTAAGCACAAAGCAGTGCTATATTCCAGCCAGCAAGCACACCTGTCAGCCATTTGCAGCTTGTCAGCCAGAAAGGCTTCCAGGTTTTGCAATAGGACAGGTTGCTCAGCATGCTCAGGACTCCGTGGGCTTGTTGATGTGTCAACGTCGGCCATAGGGCGCAGTGCAGCAATGCTGTCTTGTNGCTCACCGCAACTATGAAAGACAGCGGCCACACTTCACTGCCCAGATTGCCTCCAAATCGGGCAAGGTACTGACGTGAGGTCTGCAGTAAGTGACATTGAAGTTGTCAGCTGCACAAGACGGCGTGGCTCAGCTGCAACATACACATTTGCAGGTAGGATGTGTCAACTTGGATAAAAGAATCAAGACGGTTGCTGTAGGCTGCACAACGGGTCAGTGTTTTGAGCATGTTGAGATCAACACCTACATTTTCAAAAAGGCTTCCCAAAGCATAAAATTTTCAGGTGTTGATTCGGGCACGAGCTTATCAGCAGGCCCAACAGTGATACAGTACGATTACTGTTCTCATGTAGTTTGCTGTATGCACACTGTTTGCACAAGAATGTGGACAAGATGCTGAGATCAGCAATACAGCTGCTCTGCAATGAGCATGCACATACGCTTCGGCTCATGTGGAAATTGAGCCTAGCCTCAAGCTCATACAGTGTCGCATGGTGTAACATGGATTGAGAAGTGCTAATTTTGCTAAAAATAGAATGAGCCAATGACCAGCAGAACNCCAGGATGTAAACAACACTACAGTATGCAAGCTTGTGAGTGACAGCTGCATACACAGGCTCAAGCAAACCAGCCACACTGCCACACATCACGATGNGCACCAGGCCTGCTGACACAAGCCCTGGTGCGCCAGGTTGATAGTATTGCTGAAACTTTGCTGAAAAGTTCCCACTGCTGCTATACTTCCCTGGCAAGCGGGCTACTACTGCAGGCTGGTGTTGTGTGCTAGGCATCTACAGCACAGTGGTACAACATGGAGAACAGTCTTGAAGTGTGATGGAGCAAAGGCTACCTTGCCTGCTGGCTTATGACGCTATGCCTTGTTCAAGACCTTACTATGCGGTCCTACATTATGCTGACAGTAGCTGCTGGCTAAAACAAGGACTGTAGTTGGACGTGCCTTACACTTACGGGGTGGTGATGAGCTTGAGTGTGGCCTGATCAGCTGCAGTTTTCAACGCATACAGTGATAACGCAACTAGCCATACAGTCAGGCTTGGTCTGTGGGCCTGCTCCTCAGCTTAGCAAGCCAGCATCAACAAAAGCCCACTTTGTTGATGTTGAGTATGCAGTCACTCTGTCAGCACCAAGCTGGAAAGCAGCTTTAGCTGGCTATGCATGTCTCTGCCTCACTTGTACTGCGCGCGGCTAGTGTGTGGTATGNCCCTCAATCCCGTCCTTCTCTGCCTTCTCACCCGCTGATTTTCTTGGGCCCTGCTCTGCTGCTACTAAAGTCCACTAACCCCTAGCACTTCCAGGCAAGTCAAACCCCAGTCTATAATCCCGTTTACTTCCTTGGCCCAACCTCTGATTGGCAACACGTCATACTCCTCGGCATTTGCGATGTGATGGCACATGCGTGAGCGATCGTCCACATGGAAGGTAGGTGGCACCTNCCAGCTTATATGCCCAGACACCACTCCTTAGCAGGCTCATGCAGAGCTCTTCAGCATCTGTCAGGTACAAATTGTCGNGATGCTTGACTTGCAGACCACCAAACTAGTAGTCAGCGTAAGTAGGTGTTGCAATTTGCTGTCTTGGGTGCAATGTCAGCCTTGAGCTGAAGTGACGTCACTGCCACCTTGATTGAGAGTGTGACAAACCCTACGTTCCGCCCTGTATTCCAGTCATTATGAGCATTGAGTAGAGCGACAGTACACTATGAGCCGTGACCCCACGCAGCATCTACGCAGCTCTTTACACGACAGATGTGTCAGCAATTAAGCTGCAATGCGCCGGGCGAGTGGCGCAAGATTGTTACTACTGTTCGTTTGCAAGTTTGTGTTACAACCTGGCNCCTGGGCATACTCACAGACAAGACCAGCCTGCTTGCACACAAAAAGAGTGTCATCATTGGTACTCTTGCAATGTGACGCAACAAAGTGCAACACCATGTGCTAAGCACTATTGAACCTTTGCGTGAATGAAGTTCANGGCCACAGCATCATGCATGTACCTCTGGCACGGGTTTACATGATTAAGGGGACGTGAGATGCACACCACACTACCTGCAAGTTATCATGCAGCTGCATCTTCCTTTGCATGGCCTCAGTCAGTGGCGCATCTTGTGCAGGGCCTGGTCGCCGTCTGAGGCCCTTGGAGCCNGATGTCTTCTTGGTCTTGCTGCTGGGCAGCTTCCTTTCTTGCACATGCATGAGCTGCCTCCAAGGTGCTCATTTGGAAATGATGTTCTGCTAGCAGTGCTTGGCTGTGTGGCGCAGCAGCGACTTGGTCTCTGTGTGCTCTCCCTTGCACTGCTGTAGATAATGCTTTTCGTAGTTTTCTGGCTCATTGTTGTCAGCAGAGCCATGTAGGCTGTCTGTGAGTGCTGGGATTGCACTCACCTGATGCTGCAATGCATCAGGCTGTGCACATTTTTTCCTCTGCCTGGCAGATTTTGCTTGCATTTCAGCATCTAGCTGAAATGCTTTTTGTAGTTTGGCCTGGAATTCAGCTGGAGTTGGTAGCTCCAGGCCAATCCTATCTGCTGTGTCTGCATATCAGGTATGACAACAAGTGTCTGCATGTTNCTAATGTGCATGCATGCATGCATGTGCCACATGTCTGCGAAGTGACTGCAAAACAGTATGAGCATCACCCAGGGATATTCACCACAAACACACATGAGTACACGAGGAAACGTAAGCTGCTGTCATGGAAGTCAGGGGTGTGGTGGGGNTAGGCGACTTCATTGTTGATGATGATGGCATGGGCTATGCTGATATTGGTGAAGAGGAGGACTGGGGAAAGTCCACAGACACAGCAGATGGAAACAGTAATGACCAAGTCACCAGCAAGAAACGCAAGGATCACGACGCTGCAGGTAGCATTGCCTTTGACAGTCTCATTTGGATCGCTGCCTTGCCATGCTATGCAGGAGCATATGATGTCAACCTTACATGCCATTCTATGTCTTTCTACAGACCCCCGCATTAACAAGCGAAAAAGTGCCGAGCCGGATCCAAAAGCTCGCCAGCGTATGCAAAGCATGTTTAAGCGAGCGCCTGTGCGGGTTGCTCCCCGCAATGCTGCTACTGAGCAGTCCTCTGATGATTTGCTGAACAACATCTTGGGCAACCTGGGCAGTGAGAGCAAGTAAGTTCACGTGTGCTTTCTCTGATTATAGCATTGTGGACTCATGCACACAACTCACAAGTCACTCAGGACTTCCGTACGTCAAGCTCTCATTACTGTGCTGTTATCTGGCGTATGATGCTCATGCAGNACGCTGACCCATAGATAGATAGAAGCTAAGCAAGGGTCTGATTTTCAAAATGGCTCACACAGCTCCGAGTCCAACGCGAGGTGTGTCCCTGCAACTACAGGCAGCGCGTGGCTAAGCTGGCACAGTCAGGCNGAGTTGCTGCTGTTGCAATCATGTACAGCAGCTATTTGTGCCAGCTCACCTCAGCATGTTCTCACATCATCTCACCTGACCGTTCCCAGAGCAGAGAGCACTGCACTGCTGTCTTTCACTCGTGTGTCTCCAGAGCAACATGTCATGCACAAAACCTGTCTGAGCTGCAGGCCCAGCATCCTGGTGCTCTGAACTTTGCAGGATGAGACAGGCTGACAGAGAAAGCAGTCATACCTGTGCTTCTGAGCCGCTGACAGCACGTGTGTTCATGATGTCCACAAGGGCAGCCTGGGTGCGGTGAGCCTGGTGCAGGCCCTGCAAGGCCTGACTCCAGGCTTTCAGCACAGCAGGGACAGCTGAGGGCTCCTGCCTTGCGTATGCGGCAGGCACAAAGGCATGGCCCTGGTGGTATACAGCCTGCCAGCAGGCACACATGCTGTCAGTAGCTATTGATGCCCACTCTAGGCAGCATCAAGTAATGACAAAGGTTGGGCATAGAGCATTTTGTTGTCAGCTTTACTTGACGCCATTGGAACCAGCTGGTAATCACATTGTCAATTGCCTCACAACAAGTGCTTAAATGGGGTGATAGGCTTTGAATGGCATGCAGTTCTTGCACACAACTGCTGCACGGGCTTTGAAAAGCAGTACATGCCATGTGGGGGCGATATGACAGTCTGTGCTGGGCAGCCTTGTGCCAGCTGTCCACAGCAGGATAAGGCACTTCCACACTGTGGGATCACATCATGACACCCAAAACACAGCACGGGGTACAGTAAACGCAGCTGCCAAAGCTTACCTCACAGACATCAGCCACAAAGCGCTCAAGGCGAGGCAAGCTGGACAAGACATGCAGGACCTTGTGCAGGGCCACAGGCAAGCCCATGGGGTCCGAAACCTCCAGTGTGATGCACACATCCTGAGCCAGGCAGCAGCATTAGTCAGCAGCTTGCAGTGAGTCAGGCATGTCATAGTCATGATCAATCCATGAGCACCTGACCTCACGGTGTGACATGATCCTTGCCTGACAGCTCATTTTCATGCTGTTGGATACATAGCACATGCAGTCAAGCAGAGTGTGGTCAAGTAGCTTGTGTGTGCAACCAAACTCAACCTTGCTGAAGGCTTGCTGACCTGGACAAGGTCAGTCAGGACGTCTTTGGGGATCTTCTCCACCAGGTGCAGGCCCAGGCGGTGCAGCTCCCTGTCGCGGCGTATGCGCTCCCGAGTGGAGAGAGGAGCATTGCCCAGTACCTTGCTGCCCAACTCCAGCTCCCCTTGCTCTGCAGCCTCCCCNTTGCTGCTGCTGCTGCTGCTGCAAACAATTGCCATTTGGCTGATTGTACAACAAGTGTAGCCTGGGCTGCCTTATGCCATCAGAAAGACTTCTGCTGATGCTGCAGCAACTGTAGCCTGGGCTGCCGATGCTACCAGGAGTGGGTTTGCTGAGGCTCTGCGTCCCCTGCCACATGCGTCCTGTTACTGTTCTGCTGCTGCTTTCCATGTACTGCTTACTTTGCATACTGTTGCTCCAGCATATGACAGTTGCAACTGCTCCCCCCACCGCTGCTGGCAGCGACATGAGTCAATCAGACAGTCTGTGCTTGCTGTTGCGCCTACAAGGCTGCCACACTGCCGCTCACGCTTGCTGCAAGCCCATACCCCAGCTAGAGTGCTCCTGTTGTCGCTGCTGGTGTTGATGTTGTCAACACACATTTGTGCTGCATAGCTTCTTATATCTGCTGTGCATAAGACCCAGCTGAGACTTGCTGCCAGCCCTCTCTTGGTTATGCAGAGTCTCAGTCTGTTGTGCTGCGANAGCTTTGACACCTCTGCATAGCCTTGCCAGGAGGACACGGCAGGCAGTAAGTAGCAGATTCAGCGATCATGTTGTGGCACGATATCTACTTCTGTGCAGCAAGCCAAAAAGTAGACTTCAGCAATCATATTGTGGCACAGTATCTACTTCTGTGCAGGAAGCCAAAAAATGGACTCACCTGGTGAGGCATGCCAAAGGCGGGATGGTGAGCGCATCTCCGCTCCACCACATCCCGCAGCAGCGCTTTCTGACCATTGTATGTTGTCAGCATTGAGATTTTCTCGGCAGGGTAGCCGACCAGGCGCATGAATTGGTACAAGGTGACCATGTACTCAGCTTCCGCCAGGTTCTGGAAGAAGTAGGGCACTGGGGCACTTTCGCCTCGGCCCTCAAAGTCTGGAGTATCTGCAAGTGCAGCAATCACATTCAGCAAGCATCCAGGTNTATTATGAGTATCAATGTTGTCCTTGTGCTTCTTTCGTGGCCAGATGCAGGCCCGATGCAGACTTGCGACAGATACGTTCAAGCAGCTGTTCAGTGACACGACTTTCGAAAGTCTGATCAACGCGACCCGTGTCCCGTAAACCCTGCACTTGGACACTTCGCGCGCGGCGTTGGGAGCACCTGCAGGAATGTGCGACTGTGCGAGGATTGCATTTTGCTCATTGCGCGTTGGAGTAAGCGCACTTGCCGATACTCAGCAAACTTGCTCAAGCGCACGTACTCCGTCAGATTCGTAGCCTTCGAGTTGCATAGCGTTCAGGACACGCTTGGGTACAGTAACGACGCCGCTGACCTAGCAACAGAAAGCGCACAAACCCCGTGGCTGACACGCTAGGTCACCCTTTGGGCGCTGTAGTACCTGTGACGTTGCTTGGAGCTTGACAGAGGCTTTTTTCGACCTTGACCGCACCCATGAAGCGAATCTTTGGGGCAAGGAAGGAGAAGCCAAAGGCACCTACACTGGATGAGGCTACAACTCGCATGGACTCGCGTGGCAGTGTGTACGTCATATACATAGCTTTGAAGAGCTTCTGACATNGGACATGCCTAGTAGGCACCTAGCATCGGAAAGTTCTTCCAGTGCAAGTCCTGCACTGCACTGNCATTGAGGATGTGCAGGCCTGATGTGCAAGTCATCACCGCCAACCCCAAAACAGCTGGAGTGGCACGCTGGAATTTTGTAGCCTTGTGGGGCCACAGGCAATCCCAGGGGGANAATTGTTGAGAGAACAGACTCAGCATGAGACTCAAAGTAGACGCATGACACCTGCAGCACCTTTAGGGCTGTGTGGTGGCTACTCTACACATGCACTGTTGACATACATATTGGCAACATGATATTGCTTGAGATGCATGGTATCTGCCTCGCATCTGTAGCTCAGCATATGNTACTGTGTAGTACCTACTGCTGGACACTGCTGTCCTGGCCCAAGTACTTGGTGTTATACTGTTGTTCACTGATCATGCTGTAGCAAACTTCGCATATCTTGTGTTCTATTTATGCCTGATATGTCGATTGTGCTTCAGCCCATGGCCTGCAAGCTGACTTTAGGGAGTGTGGGATTTTGGAGATCATCCTCATATGTTTGAGCCAACACAGCAGGCTATGGCTTGGTTGCCTGACTGTTGCAAAGCATTTAGACAGCCATGCAATGTCTGCAGGTGACGACTGTATCTCACATCCTGAAATTGTCATGATACTACCAGACATGCTGCTGCCATTTGGTGCCAGTGACAAGCTGTCATCGTGTGCTGAAGGCGTGCCAAGGNGGCATGTCTGACTACATGCTGCTTGCTGTGGAACCAAGCCCTATTCTGCTCTGCTCTGAATCAAAGCCCTGTTCTGCTGTTGAAAAGCCAATTGACAATCAGCATCATGTTTGCAACAGCAGGTTGAAGTCAGATAGTGCCTCAAGGTTTACTGGCAATTGAATGTAGCATTCTCAATGCAGGCTGGAGACGCTCCTGACCAATGAGGTGGAGATGACAGAGTGGAGCAGTCAAGGACTGCCCTCAGATGACCTGTCAATCCAGAACGGTATCCTCACCATGCGTGCCAACCGTTGGCCTCTGTGTATTGACCCTCAGATGCAGGTGAGTCTTCAGCAAGCTGCTAGAATCCTTTCAGCACTTCTGCTCCTCTGGCGCCAACACCTCCTTTTGTTAAGCATGCTGTCTGTTCACGAGAGTGTACTGCGCCTGTTATACAGGGACTATACTCGAATACTGATGTCTGCACTGATGCACACACAGGCAGTGTACTGGATCAAGAAGAGGGAAGGCAAGCAGCTTGAAGGCAAAGTCAAGACATTCAATGATGCTGATTNGCTGAAAATCATGGGCATGTGCTCTGCTGGGAGGGATGGATTGTTATCTAGGATCCAAGGTTTAGCTTCAGCTTTAGAACAGATCTGAGGCTGAGCTGCTGTATGACTGATGCAGGATTGGACACAGCTAGTCCTACCTGGCTGCTTGCTTNTTTCAATGCAGCCTGCATACTGCATGCACTTGCTATGGAACAGTCATAAATGGCTCTCACTCAGCAAGTTGCAGCATGAGGCGTTGTGTACACAGCAGCAGCAACTACCACCATATCAAACAATATTGTCAGCATGCAGCGTACAGGACTATAGATAATGATTGGGTTTTTGCTGCATCTGCTTTGGTCGCATGCCACAGATGCCATGCGACCAAAGCGCATGCAGCAAAAACCCAACCCTGTGCCTGTCATTTGCTGTGCGTGCCAGAGCGCAATTACATAACTGCAAAGCTGATCGGCCACACGGCTTGACCCGTTGCCTCATCATCTCAGTCTGTCAGGGAATGACTTGATGCTGCAGGCACCTGCAAGGAGGGCATCAATAGCAGCCCTGGCACTAGCCCCCTTCTGCCCCTCAGCTGTCACTGCCATCAACAGCAGCATTATCCAGGTGAATCTTTGCTGTTACATGTAGTGTCACAGTCACCTTATGTCACATGTAATGTCATTCGTCAAGTCTCGTGGTACTGCAACTGCTGCATGTTGCTTGTTTCATTCAGTACACCCCATTGCTTCACAAGCCTCATCTGCATGCATGAACATAATGGCTGTTGAGTGAGTGGGCCACATGATGGCGTCCAAAAGGTGTTAGAAGACTTGCATGTGTATCAGCTAGATTGCTGCACTGGTAAGACACAACCTAGCCAGCATTTTGGTGTTCAGGCTGAATTTGTGCGAGGCGCTCAGAGTGTCCCAGCGCTGAAGCCTGCGTTCAGGCGGCAGGCCACCAGCCTTGCTGCAGGCCTTGCCTGCTTTGGCTTGGAAGATGCAGCAATGGAGCGGGGGTTGGGCTGCACTCATGCATTGTGGCATTGTCTAGCAGGCTATGCAGTTTCAAGTGTGAATGCTCTCATACAACACCAGGAGAGTATGGGTGCGCGATGAAACTGGCAGTCTGTTTCATTCTTCAATCTGCCTCTGACAGCATGCTTAGTCTGGTGTGATAATTGTGTTCAATGTGTTAGCAATGTGTACGCAATGTGTTCGAGTGCATTGTGGGCGAATTCACAATTGCAATTTGAAGCGNGTATGGTCAGCACACTCAGACTGCACAGCAAGATGGCTGCCTGATTCAGTACGATGATCACTTATCAAGGCCAAGGCTTCAGGCAATATGTCTGACCCTGTGCACAAATGCATGGCCATAGAGCAGCATGTGCCATGTTGCATAGGGACATTGTGCTGCATCGCTACATGTGCAGTGCTCACGTTTGTTACATCATGCTTGAAGCTGTCTGGCCAAGTTCAACAAGGGTATATATTGAATGACAGCATGTTGTTTATCCAAAGGGGCAGACTGCACAGAATGCCTTACGTCTATGTCTTGGAATCTTATGCCGGTGCACTCGGCTANCCAGAGCGCAATTACATAACTGCAAAGCTGATCGGCCACACGGCTTGACCCGTTGCCTCATCATCTCAGTCTGTCAGGGAATGACTTGATGCTGCAGGCACCTGCAAGGAGGGCATCAATAGCAGCCCTGGCACTAGCCCCCTTCTGCCCCTCAGCTGTCACTGCCATCAACAGCAGCATTATCCAGGTGAATCTTTGCTGTTACATGTAGTGTCACANATCACTGTCAAGTGTCAACCTCTAAGTTCGGTACGCGCATTTCGGCATACTGCTATTTGAAGCAGTTGCCGCTCAAATTGTCTGGCGTGACATCTCTGGCGTTACAAATCTGGCGTTAATGTGCTTCAATATTCAGTTCATCCAAAACGCACGAGGTTACAATGCGTCTAGGTCTGGTATTGTTACGAGGCTCAACAATGCATCAACTAGAGAAGAGTTGTCATTTCACCGATATCTCATCTTGCTATAGGAGGACCTAGAAACACCTGACATTGCATTTGATACCCCAGCCACAAACAGGGTCAAGTATCCACAACAAACTATGACTACAAGCCTACATAAAAATGGATGATGACAAGGTGATACTAATGGTGATCTACATCTTGCAAAAANGGCACTGCGGCGTGTACAGCTACAGACGGGGCGCCCGTCACATACACTTTGGCGGTGTTGAAAAAGAGCTGCCACAGAGCAGTGATGGCTCCTATGCAACATCCATCATTTACGGCAATGCCATGAACGCAGCCAATGACATTCTCATTGCATACAAGCACAATGGCAAGCTGCTAACACCAGATCACGGCTTCCCTGTCAGAATGATCATTCCTGGTGGCATTGGTGGCCGCATGGTCAAGTGGTTGTCCAAAATCGAAGTCTCTGACAAAGAGTCGGACAACTTCTACCACCATCATGACAACAAGGTCTTGCCAGCTGGGGTTGACATGGATAGGGCAAACAAGGAAGGTACATACCCNTTCTACCTGACACAGCTTGTTCAGGTCATGCACGCTTGCTCTGCAGCATGTTCAACAATTGTGCAAGGTCAGTAATTGCTTGTTTCAGTGCATGTTNGTGCAGGCTTTGCAGTGTTGGGTGGATGGTCACTGCTGCAGGTATTGCCAACAACGCCATGCTTTATGCATTGATGTGGGTTTGCAACAGCCTACTGGATGTCCGGACATGCTTGGTACGCTGTGAGCCAATACTAGACGGCATGTTGGGTACCTGTCATTGCATCAACTCCCCTGAATCCTGTGATCGCAACCTGATACACAACAGTTGCTTGCAACCCTCTGGATACATCTCAGGTGAAAAGGCCTCAATGTGCGATGTAGGGCTTCACAAATCCACCAGTACCTGGGGGCAGTGACATTCCCGGCTTACAGCTTGCCCTAGGAGTTGCGGTATCTATCTACGCCTTCAGGGAAAGAAAGAAGCTCAGTCTTGGTAAGTTGCCAACTGCACCTGGTGTATTGCATTGACAGCGTCCTGATGCACATAGCATGCAGCTGCAAGAACACCTTGTGCCCAACTTCATGACACATGTGGCATTGAGTCTTATTGCATGTGATTATTCTGTTTGAGAGGATTGATGAAGTTACGGGCTGTCAAAGCTGGGTAACAACAATGTGGTGTGCATACTGTATCACATTGTCGCCAGTCAAGATGGTAGTTGAAATGGCATTTATGGGTGCAATGTTGCTGCAGCTAGAGCAGGAGGAATCACAGTCGGAGGGCTTGTGTTGGGCCTAGCTATTGGCAGTGCTTTGCAGAGCTGGCTCAGAGTCGACATTGTTCCAATAGGGGTAAGTAACCAGCAAGACACATACTAACATTCCGCCTGCTGCATATTTCTGCAATGTCTGTGTTCCCACAGCCCAAACACATGGAGCGATTTGAAGTTATTTGCAAATGTCGTGAGGTGCAACAGTTGACTTGTTGTTGCTACCTTTCGGGCTTACTTGTCAAACACACCAGCATTCATTGCGCTGCTTCAGCTACTGGTTTGCTGAGTTCGTTTTATGTCCTCATGAGCTGCAGTACTTGCTGCTCTTGCAGCAAGTGAAACGTACAGTTTCAGGCACATCCGTAACGATGGGCTGCTGATCTCTTGATGTGCTGCAGGGTCTCAGCTCGCCAGGTATCCTGGTCAGCGAGTTTGCGCTTGCAGGCTTGTGGGCGGTTNTGCAAGCACTTGGTTCTGCCAAGGCCAACACTGTGCATTGGTGCACGGTTTGCGTACAGGAATCTCGGATCTTCTGAAGGCTGTCGTGCCATCAGATTGTGTCAGAAAGCCTTGTTGTTCTGCACTCTGACCTTGTCAGCTCTGCAGGAGATTTGTTTGGTGGACATTGATGATGAAGCCATTACAGCATTGAATGAACAGGTTGAACTGCAGCATCAGTCAGGGGCACCTGTCACCACCAGCAAGCCATTGCATCATACTAGCAGCATACAGGTAATGTTTGCTTGCACATATGAGTCAAAGCATGCTGATGCTGCAATAAAACTCAATAGTGAGTGCAAATGTGATATGTTTTGTTGGATATGTGGCTTTAATTCGGACTTGTTGATTGCTACCTATGTAACAACCCCCTCCTATGTAGCAACCCCCTCCTGCTCATTTTGTTTCAACCTTTTACTGTGATATAGCTCTCTCATCTACATGACATCAGCTGCANCAGCAGCTGCATGGCTGTGCTGCA
Source organism: Trebouxia gelatinosa (assembly GCA_000818905.1). Lineage (NCBI taxonomy): Eukaryota > Viridiplantae > Chlorophyta > Trebouxiophyceae > Trebouxiales > Trebouxiaceae > Trebouxia > Trebouxia gelatinosa. The sequence continues at coordinate 6,071,077 of KN805368.1, read as the reverse complement.
TTGAGATGCCCTGTGCAAATTTTTGCTTCGTGTCCCCATACNGTACATACAATCAGTAAGATGGTGGCTTGTTCTAGGCGGCTTTCTCGTAGGCAGCTTTGTCCTGGAGTATGATTTGCATGCCGTGAATCATTGCTTACGTGCACACACTCTCTGCNCGCAAAGCTGCTCTGCAGCTGTTCAGACCTAATGCGATATGTGGGAACATTCAGGTATCAGTGGTCAAATCAAGAGCTAAGTGCGCAAGTCGCTGCGTGAGTGTAGCAGGGTGCAAGTCACGACTCAGGTCTTCGTGGAGTGGCGGGCTGATTAAGCGCAGTCGTGACGGTAAAACTTTTCTGTGCTTGACAATACAGCCGCAGCTGCACCCACGACAGTTGCACTTCTGCCTCCTTGTGGCACAGAGTCGAGGGTGGTACACACTGTGATTCGTTGTCAAAGCTANCGGTCGACAGTGTCCATTCTGTGCCAATAGAATGCCTTGCCGACACAACTCCTTAGCAGCTCAAGATCCTACCGTTGCTGCTGAGTTTAGCAGCAAAAACGAGGGCACCCCACATGACTACACAACCAGCAGTAGCAAAAGGCTCCTTTGGCAGTGTAATATTGGACATCAGTGGCTTGCTACAGTCCAACAGCGTACATCGGGCAAAACAGGCTGTCCTTTCTGTTACGTACATCGGCAACGAGGCAGGCCCAAGATATNCGAGTCATGACAGAGAGGCAGGCTGCATGCTCCAACATTCACTCGTTTCACATGGTGAACCTGCAACATTCACCACGTGCATGCAGCACAATGTCAAACTGTGTGCCTCCACATTGCCACAAAATAATGATCGAGCGTGTGTCAATCAAGGAATCAAGAATGTATGGAAAGACCAGGTAGCGAGAAGCGGCAAGATATGCAGCATATCGTGAAATGGGTCAAGCCACAGGTGTCACACACCTGGCGCATGCTGCAAAGCTCACTTATCGAGAGACGGGGTTCAGACTCATGCCCAGCCTGAGCGTTATTTCTGAGTTGGACAAGTATCGGCCCTTTGGGCCCAAAAAAACGGCTGCAAGCTCGCGTGTGTATAAACTTGTTTACATTGCAGTCACTGCAACATACCGAGTTACATTTGAAGTGATGACATCAGTCTCAAGTGTCTCAGAGTACACTGGGGCAATGGGTCAACCTCTCATGCCATTGGTCACTATGCACAAGCTTTTTGCTCTTGTTGAAGGAACCCCTTAGTCAAACCAACCAATGTAACACCCTCCTGTCAGTGCTGTCACACCAGGGCGGTGATCGGCATATAGCGGCAGTATGTGTTATGACAACTGACTGATGGGCTCTGACACTGGCCCTCAGAAGCGCTCCAAGGTCGTGGGCCAACAGCTACATGTTGAAAGACGGGCTGCATTTCTAGCTGCCTTATGATTTGTTGTGTGCTGATGTCTCTCTGTCATATCTGCCAATCGCCGGTCCACCCACAGCTGCATGTCTACCTGATTGCCTGTCTTTGCTGCGCAGCTGTATCTCAATTGTGCAGCTGAGATGCAGGGGCATCCTTGCATACAGCAAGCAGAAAGTGCAGGTCAAGGGTATGGCAAACGCCCGACTGATGCAAACTGCTTGTCAAATTGCGACCTCACTCAAGACTTGCTTCCATCCCAACTGTGCTTCATGATCTGGTAGCCCAGGGCTAAAGGCTGTTGAGTGCTCTGTGACTGGTTCAAAGACTCTTGCATGACTGCCTCAAGGAAGCAAGGCCAAACAGAAGAACTCGAAGGTGCAGCAGCGAGGGTTAGCTGTCTTGCGGTCTCGCGGACCTTGCTGTGCCTGTTGCCTTTCTGCTAGCGGTGGTGAGGGGCATGTGTTGCCGATCGAGTCTATTCGCCAGGCTGCCGTATCAGCTCCTCAAACAGCCTGTGCTCGGTCCAAAGAGTGGGACCTTCTTTACCTTGTCATGGATGTATGTCAAACCCACCCCGGCAGCGTCAAGCCGTCGTATCGGACGCGCTTGTTTGTAAGAGGCAATCTTGAAAGCTAACTCAAGGCCAAATCCGCAGCGAGNCAGCATCTGCTGCTGCACCAGCACCACAGCAGATACGGCAACCACCTCCTATAGTTGACCACAGCAAGGCCACAATCAAGGTGTGCAAGCTGGCAGCTGTCGTGCCTGCAGCTAACATATCAGCTGGCTGTCTTGATCACAGCATTCTCTTGCCTCTTTCAATACAGGTCATAGGTGTTGGCGGTGGTGGCTCCAATGCAGTGAACCGCATGTTGCAAAGTGACCTGCAAGGGGTTGAATTCTGGATTGCCAACACAGACTCCCAGGTAGGCCACAATTGCCTTGCTGTTCTCTATCTCCATCAATCATTGTGTATTGATCAGCCAAGATCTGTGGTCTGCAGGCTCTTGCAAGCTCTTCCATTCAGGCGCCCCGAAAGTTGCAGATTGGCGAGAAATTGACCAGNCACCCCATTTGCTGACATAGTCATGCAAAACATGCAGGATGCAAAAGTTGTGGACAATGCTTGCTTGGCCTTGTCGCGAATTGCAGAAGCCTTTGCACACAAGCCAGCNAAGCGTCGTCTACTTGCATGCCTGCAGGTGGCAGCAGTGCCACGCCTCTGACAGACAGCACTGCAGCAAGCGCTGCTGCGGCGGAAGCACTGCGGGTCATCAAAATGGCCAAGCTACACAGACATGGGCCAGCTGACAGGTACCATAGATCTTCTGTGATTGGCACGTATGCTGGGAATGCACACAAATTCGCCATCTTGACAAGATGCCTCGACACATGTTAGCCAGCTTGCGACCAGGCGCTGCTAACGTTTTGACTGACAGCATCCAGATCAAGAGCTACGTCCTGATCCTTGAGTGCTCTGCATGCTCATGTGTCTGACAAACCCATGGGCAAGATTGCCATGCTGTTGCAGGCTGATGGCACCAGGACAGCATGTGATGCACAGTCAAATGCAGCAAATGGATGCCCAAATCAGGCAGCGTATACAGTACCTGCAGCAAAGAGCAAGCTGAAGCAATGACGCCCTTGCATCAACAGTCAGTCATGGTTCCNTTTGGAGCAAAACCTGCAGCAGTTACATCAGAAGCCAGCTCTACTGCAAATATTTCAGCAGCAGCGCATAGGCCATACTGAGCATCCTCAGGATGCACAGATACCTGCTGTGCATTGGTCTGATCCTGCTGCAGCACATCAGAGGAGTCCAATGCGTCCCCCACAGCAACAGCTNCATGTTGAGTGCAAGCCTGCTGCCTGCTGAGTTTCGATAGATGTCTAAGTTCTGTAGCAAGAAAATGAAAGATTGCCTGCAGACAGACAACCAGAAAGACCGGCAACTGTATGAGAGCGCAACACAGGAGCTTTATGCACAAACTCCTGACAGCAATCCTGCCAAGAAGCACAGTATGCTGAAGGCATCAATCAACGGTCGAGTGTGAGTGCTTCAATGCTTGATGCGCTCTGCACAGCCAATGGTACCAGCTTAGGGATGAGGCTGAGGTGCGGCACTTGCAGATGTCTGCGTGTGTACGCACGTCTCGTTGAAAGTGTTGTGAATTTGAAACGGTAATTTCCGGAACGGAAAGGCTTGGTGCACCGCTGTACCCGGGTTTTGTGCTCACTACTGTCTGCAAACCACCCGCTGTGAGGTATCAACGTAATCGAAAGGGTGTTGTACATTCAATCAACGTCTGCACTCAGTCGTCGTGTGTCGTACAGTCAAACCTGGCCAGTGAGATTGCACTCAGGTTGCACTTGCTTTCGCATTTGTCGCAAGTTGCGACTAGCATAACTCTGCGATGCGCAAAACCGTTCTGATCACCGGGGGCTCCAGCGGAGTCGGCGTCGATCTGGTTAAGTGTTTTTCTGAACGCGACTATACAGTCTGGTTCACGTATAACAGCGGCAGGCAGCGCGCGGATGCTCTGCTTGAGAGCTTGCCCGAGGGTTCACAAGCTCAAGTAAGTAAGCGTGTTGTCTGAAATTGCTTCGAAACAGACAGCANATGTACTCACAGTCTGAACACTAAGTAGCCTGCCAATGACTGCCAATAGTGTCTGCACAATGTTTTCCTGCATAGCTTGAATTGACGCAGACACTGCATAGCACCTGTGAGGTCATGTACCTTACACTGAGTGTCATGTGCAGGCCACACCAATAGGGCGGGGGGCAGCCCGCAAGGCCCCCACAGGTAAGTCAGCCATGGTGCTGGACAGCAATGAGGCCTTGACCCTGCGAGCCAAAGCTGCATACAACCAGAGCAGCAGGCAAGCTCCAAGGCAAGGGGTCAAAAGGTAGGCTGGCTCGCACCTNGACTGCACACATGAGATCCTGCCAGTCACAGAAGGAGTACGTGTCACAGTGACCTACAACCTGTTCGTTGATGATCTGTCAGCTCAGGACCAGCTAAGCACAGCAACTACGGCTTTCTCTGACAAGCTAGCTGAAGTGCTTGGTCAAGCTGGCTTTCTGCCCAACGGTGGCATTNTGGCGCGTTGGCCTGTCAAACCTTTCAAACACCATGCGCAGTGTATACTGCAGTCGCAAGCCACGTACTAAGGCAGTGGGCCGTTTACCCACCACTACAAGAAACAAGAGACGACCTACTTACACCAAACAGGCTAAAGCACAACAATGCAAATCTCTCTCTCAAATCATACACTTGCTCGAGCTTGAATTACATAAAGGTCATACTGGCTTCGGAGCTTGATCACACAGCAACAGCACCTGGTCCTTGCTGAGAATTCTTGCGCAACGATGCGCTTTGCCGCAGGATTCTTCAGCCGCTTGACATCACACAGTACAGGTGAGGCGAGTTGGACAAACCCCTGTACACATCTGTTGATCTCACTATGGCTGGCTACTCGCAGGAGACCTGCTTGCTACGCGCGTGAGCACGCACTTCCCCTCAGGTCGGTTTACGCTGTGACTCATTAGAGGACAGACACATTCCGTGACACTTGTGTAAATTGTGACAGCTTCTACGTTTGTGCTGCAGCCGCTGCACTAGCAGGGCTAGCTCTTGCTTGCCACACAGCCTGGCCCAACAACAAAACAGTTGAGTGCCAGCAGGCTGCGGAGCAGTCTGAAGATCACGAGTTTGTGAACTGGTCTGGGACGCACAAGGTCCGCCCTAAGCACTTGTTCCAGCCAGAAACAACAGAAGAGCTCACACAAGTGGTAGCCAGCTGTCATGAATCAGGCAAGCAACTTAATCCACAATGAATGTGCATCATTCTGTTAGCACTTGCAGTAGAGAGACCAGCAACAAAAAATCTTTGATCAATTTTACTGAATACACAAAGTAGCGTTAGCAGGTTAACCAGGTGCTCTGGTCGAGGAGTCGCTTGATGCACTGTCAGTGAGGCTAACCTTGCCAAACCTTCAGATGCACAATTCTCTATCTGCTGCTGTTCAATAGCAGGAAACAGCAAACTCTGCAGGCAGTGTCTACCAGGAAGCTGCCTAGATGCATGGCGTTTAGCAGGCACAGCATGTGCAGGGCTGCCTATCAGGGTGGTGGGGAGTGGCCTGTCCCCAAATGGCATGGCATTCAGCTCAGAGGGCATGCTCAGCACAGCGCTGCTGGACAACATCATTGCTGTGGATATTGAAAAGCAGCAAATCACTGTCCAAGCTGGTGCCCGAGTCGACCAGGTATGTGGCCCCTGCTTGTAACACCTGCACTGCCCCAGGCTGTTGGCAGTGACACCTGCTGGGCAGCAGCTGTGAGGCAAGTGTGAGTCACACTGCTGACACAGTCATCATGTGTTTGCCACATCAAGTCACGGAAAGCAGTCTCACGACAACAGCTGTACCATGCCTGCACCCAGAGACTCTCAGCCCAACAACGATATCTTGGGCTAGGACTGACAATAATCCCACTGCAGGTTGCGGCGGCTCTGAAGCCACATGGGCTGACGCTTCAGAACTTTGCTTCCATCAAGGAGCAAACCATAGGGGGGTTCACCCAGGCAGGGTGCCACGGCACAGGGGCCAGGATCCCCCCTGTGGATGAGCAAGTAGTGGCCATGAAGCTGGTCACACCGTCCAAAGGCTGCCTGGAATTGTCTGCGGTGAGTCACAGATTGCTCATTTAGATATCGCCTATATCAGGCCGCTCAACAGCAGCTNCAGTGCCTGCTGAGCATGCTTTGCATGCTGGCAGTTGTGCAGTTTCAACAGCATGCTTCCTGACTGCTGTGCCTATATGGGCAAGCTGTGTCAAGCAGTGCTGCTCAGGCTACTNAGCAGGCGCCAGTGTACCCTTGGGCGAGGGAGTCACATTGCTGTTCAACGGAATAGAAGTGACATTGAGTCCTGGGGTGACAGCCTGCAATAGCATTCAGCCGTGGCACTTGGCCTAGTCAAGGTGTAGCATTCACAAGCTTGGACAGCACAGCGACAGCCAGAAAGCAGTGTTTGCCATAGGCAGCTCTACGATACTTGTGCCCTACTTTGCATTACAAGCTGATGCAGTGATGATGCAAGCTCAGGTGCACCTGTCACACGCTGCATTTACAGAGTGCCACAATTGCCAACAAAAAAAGAACCATCTCGCCTGGATCATGCTACATATTGCAGATGTGCATGGAAATGCTCAGCATTGTCATGTACTGTACCTACACACACTTGCAGCTTGACGCAGCTGACTACANCAACCTGCAGCAATGCAATCAGACAATGCAGCACAACGTGTATAGTCATCACAACTTATGACCTGGCAGCATAGAGATGTACAGAAGCACAGCAGCTGCGCACCCAGGGCAATACATCTGGCAGGCACATTGCACACCACATGCTCTCTTAATTTGACAATAAATGAGGGGATGTTATTACACTGAGCATTGACAGGATGAGACATACCTGGCCAAAAGGTACAAACATGTCTCTTTGCTTTGCCTTTGATATGCCACAGCCACTGTCGCGCACAGACAGCTGGACGGANCAGACTTCAGCCAGCCAGCAAGACTGCCTACACAATGCAGGCTGTGTACAGTCATACACTTCAACATCAAGCCACCTGTTGCTGCCAGTTTCACTCTACCGGTCAAGCAGTGTTTAGACAGTCATGGCCCAGAGGCCTGCATCGGGCCAGCTGTCTGTCCTAATNATGGAACACCTGCCTGACTTGTGGAAGTGTAACAGTAACAGCAAGTATTTGAAAGACTGCGTTTGCTCAATGTGATGGCCANTCTGTGAACTCCATCTCATCCATACCCTCACCTGCACAGTCATCAATACTTTGGAGCATGCCATTGTAAAGGGAAATCCAGAACCACAGTCGCAAGTAGCAATAGTGCGTGACACAATAAGCTTGTTGCGTTTACATGTTTGATGCTGCTGGAGGACCAGTGTAAAGCTTCAAAGTACAAGCAAATCTGACGCTGTGACACTGCGCTGTAGATGCCTTGGCAGGATGCCAACAAGCCAGCTGGTGCAGGCTGCATANGTGCCTTTCAGCTTCACTGGCAGCAGTGAGGCTGTAGCTGTTGGAAATGTTGGAGTCGAGGGCATACCTGTCGAACTCGTAGCGCCCGAAGAGAGACAAGAAGCTATGACACAAGTCAAGGAGAAATACAAAAACCTTGTCATCATTGACTTTACCTTGCCTCAAGCTGTAAACGGTGCAAATTCTGNGAAGCGCAGGCTGTTTGCATCCAGCACAGTGATGGTGCCCTTGGACTGGCCCACAAAGATCAGGTCGCCCGTCTTGTCAAACAAAGCAACGGCCGTCACCATGCTGTTATTGGCTGCTGGCTTAGTGCTCTTTCCGCCCTCACCATCTACAAGAATGGGTGTATCAGGACAGAGTCGCATGCACACTCTACCCAACATAGTGTNATATGTCCAGCATTGCAGTTCTATACCTGGCGCATGCCTAATGGGTGTTGTGTGCCACCCTTCTTTCCATGACCACTGACACACACAGCGAGTTGTTGGACTAGTTGTTAGGCTAGGCATCTGCAGACACTTGTGCCTTTATACTGGTCATCACCATTGCCACACATGGTTGTGTGTGGTAGCCCTGGGGACTAGGCATCTGCAGATACTTGTGACTTTGCAGTGCAGTCACAGCCGCTGGCATACCAGAGTACCTGCGGAATTAGGCATCTGCAGGCACATGTGACTTGCCATTGCAGGATGGCATCGCTCGCAGACCTCAAACAGCAATCCCAGCTTGGAGGGCTTCAACAGAATCCCTCGCGGGTGCTGAGCAGATGAGGGCAAGCTTGCCCATGTCGCCTGTGCGGGACCGCATGAAGCATGCTGTGCACCGAGAGTCTGCCTTGAGGTAAATATGCTACATCTTGCACTGCCAGACTTTTCGGAGTTTTGCGAGCGGCGTGTTATCAAGGGACTTGAAGGCANAAAGCTGCAGCTGAGTGCAGAAATGCTGGTCAGCTATAGCTGCCGACTGCTGGACAGCAGCATGTATATTGGAAAAAGGGCGCTGTCACAGCGCTTCTAATGCTGCTGCAGCATCTCGACTGCGATCGTTATGAGTCCGGCTGGCTTTTCAATTCATGAGCAGAACATTTACGGCCCTTCTCAAGCTGCTGGCTTTGCCAAGTTGTCCAGAAGACTTATATTCTTTGACAAGCCTCCCCCAGCATTCACAGAGGCCTCCATCAGCATGGGGTCCCATGTGAGTCAGGTGCAACCAGTGAAGCTCAAGCGCATTTTACAGCAAATTTGGTGGGCTACTCCAGACATACGCTGCAAGGACAGGAACTGACAAGGTGCTTCTTCAAATGCATATAATCACATGAGCACCGGTATCTTGCTTGATACAATTTGCGNTAGAAGCGCTGTATGAGGCTGATCACAGTCGACTTGCCATTGCCCGACTGCCCAACAAGAGCCAAGCTGCGCCCTGCCTCCACTGTCAAGCTGAAATTACGGAACACCTGCACTTCAGGGCGGGAGGGGTACCTGAAGCTCACCCCCTGCAGCTCCACACCGCCTCCCTGACTGCCTGGTACTACACCTGCATGTTGCAGCACTGCTTGAAACTGTTGTTTGGCTGAGTCATGCTTGGGTGCTGTAGCACAGTGTTGCAGACCCTGTGCATTGTTACTGTTCATAGCAAGGCCGATACAGCGCTGAACACTGGGTTTGCACTGCTACAAGACAGCACAGATCTGCAGCAGTATCTGTGTCTGGAGCACAGCTTGTCTGGCACTGCATTGCCTGTCAACTCGCTATAGAGTGATAGTGCTTACTCAGCATGGCTGCTGCTGTGCATTGCTAAGTATGGACAGGCTGTCTGGCCAATTCATCAACCAGTCNATGATCTGCAGTCGAGGTTGACCTTGGCATGTAGTGCTGAGTAAGGCTTTGTTGCAGTTGGAATTAGCATATGACACACTGTTGATGCAAGCTATGAAGAAGCGGCTTAGTGGCGAGGTAGCAGGTTCAAGTGTACGCTTTGCAGATGTTCCAAAACGCAGAGCAGGAGGCACTGTAAGTGGTCATGTCCCTGTAATGCCAATGCCTAGGCGCACATGTCAAGATGAACGGTGTCAGGCTCATGCATGCAGTCAGGCTGTTGCATGCTGCATGCATCAACACGCACACTGCTTTGGCATAGTAATCAATGGTCAAGGACCTGCCTGATGCACAATGGCAGGCTCATACAAGCTGCATGCAACAGCGCAAGGTATTGTTGCCGATGCTGATGGCCTTATAGGNGTGCAGTCAAGCCCAGGCGATGACAAGGGCAACTTGACGCCCACAACAGCAACCATGTAGCAACTGAGAGGCCCACAGCAGATATCATCAAGCCTGCAGCAGACACAGCAGAAGAGGCAAAGTTGGCAGGAGAACAGCAAGGGGTATGCCTGCAGCAGAGACTCACGCAGCAATGCAGCCTTCTGCNTGGATGCACAAATGGCTTTGCTGCAGCACAGCACGCCTGCTTGACCCCTTTGGCCGCCTAATCTCTGTTTCTTGCAGTCACAAATCAGATGGTTAATTGCTAGCATGCCCCAGTACTTTGAGTTTGAGCTCCAACATTGCTGATGGTTGTGCAGCTGATTGGCATCACACATGATTGGCAATCTCCACTGCAACATCCGCTCAGTACTCAAAGCATTTCTTGCTCAGGAGCTGAGTCAGTGGAGGCAGCAGAAGCTGCAGGAGTCGCTGCGTAATTCAGTGCTGGACGAAGANCGCAGATGCGTGAAACACACTGCGGAGAATGCAACACAGCGGATCGCTCCTGGTAAGCGCTACATGTGCCTTTACCATTCATTTGCAAAATGCATAGATGTCACGCTGCAATCAATACCTCTTCTGCTTCGGCCTTGTTTTGCTGTGTTGCTGTGGTACTTTCTACATGACAGCCTGCAGCAGCTCTACTGCTTTGGCAAGCACTGCACAGCCTTTGAAGTCCAGATCAAGGACAGCAGCTGGTGTGCACAGCCAGCCTGACAAGCCTGCATGCAAGAGTGGCTATACTTGAAGCTGGTGAAGCCAAAGTGGTGCCTCTTGCCATTTTTGGTGCTGAGCCTGGTCATGTTGCTCCAGAAGGAGGCAGAAGTAGATGCAGCAGTGCTGGAAGAGTAACACTGGAGAAGGCAGAGCTTGGCGAGGCAGCTCTCAGCTCAGTACAGTCAGAGTAGCTGCTATCAGCTGAGCAGAGTTGCCTAACAACTTTCCNCAAATAGCAGCAGCACCTGCTTGCCAACAGACAGCCATTGGGAGAATGCACATGCAAAGAGCCATAACTCACCTTGCTCAGATGCTCTTGCTTGCTCAGAAGCAAAATGACACAGTGTGGAATTGATTGTGGACTCAAGTGACTTAGCGATGNGCAAGGGACTTGTGACAAACATGCATTCATATATGGAATCAAGATAACAGAGACATGACAAATACAGCAGACAGCCAAAACATGTATGGTTGACAATGCCTCAAGTGTCTGGTTTATGCTTGAAGGATGTACTTATACATTTGTACAAGAAACATGAAGCTGTAGTACATATATGCGACTTCTCATATGTGCATGTATAGCTGTATAATGACAGGGCAACTGTGCATGCAGGAGCAGTAAGCAATACCTGCTGGCGAATGTCGCAGATGTAGATGGTGCGCTTGACCTTGTCTGCCAGCACCTTCTGGGACGCCTGCTTCTTGTTGGTGTTTCTGGAGGTGGTCCTGCCAGGACTACTGGTCGCGCTGCCGTAAGTGTCACTTGATGGTGACCATGCTGAGATTGTCTGCGCAGCAGATGAAGCTTGTGCACATTTTATGATGCTACATGCAGCGTAAAAACCTGAGGGATGAGCTATGTTCAAGGTGCAAGGTCAGCAATGCAGTTTGTGGGAACTACAGCAGAGGTGTGCATTTGCCAGTCCCTGTGATCATGCTGATTCTTTTGTTTTCAAGTGTGCAGCATGATTATATGATTGTCATGCAGTTGCAACTGAGCGCAAGCTTTTTTAGCCCTTTGCTCACTGTTACACAACAAGTCCTACAGCTATATTGACACAACACCAATGCTCATAAATCTACGGCAGCTTCTGCCGTCATTCATGTGTTACAGCCGGTAGTTTGCAAGTGCAAAGCTTGAACGTGTTGCTTGAAGTTGTGTGCCTCTCTCATGTGAGAGCACAATTAGATACAAGTATGTTGNCTGCCACTGTGCAGGAGCAGCCTGAGCTGATGGATCGCTGGCACTGTTGATGGCTTACATGCTGTGGCAGCGACGGCCACCATGACAATGTCAGGATAAAAGAATGCAGCAGCGGGAAGATCATGCCAGCAGATTATGCCATGGACTGGAGGCNTGACTTCATCAGAAACATTGAATGAAAACCGGAAACACTCAATGTTGGAAGTGATTGCTTTGACAGCTGGATGGTCAACCAGTCTGCAGGCTNATTGCAACTGTCCAGTCACATCTGTCTCTCGGCACATGATGACATTATATAGCAGTTCAGATGCNTCCGGCTGGTCCTTAGCCAGCATAGCAACGTACTGGCAAGCCAGCGTTGAAAGCGCTAGTGACGACAGCTTACTGTGCTTAATCCACCTTCTGTGCGCTTGATCGTACAGCCTCGCAGGATGAGCACGAACAGCCTGCCCGTCACATACTCATACATCTCAGCCAGGTCCTTGTAGTAATCCATCTTGTCATCTGGAATGCGGATACGTTCTTGGAATGCAATGGCGTAGTCATACTCGCCAGCATCAATTTCCTTTGCAACTCTGCTGTTGGCACCGTCAGCACCAATGACAACATCAACCTGCATGGGAAGGCTGTGCTCAGGTGGGTGTTGCTGATGTACAGATGAGCCAAATGTGCCACCAGTTGGTGGGCTTGGGACAGTTCTCCAACTGCTTCTGAGTCAAGCTTGCTGTACCTGAGGTTAAGCGTGATCAGCTGCGAGCAGTTGCTTCTGAAGCAGGCAGCAATGCTGGCAGCATCTAGTTGATTGTTGCTGAGATCTAGCTGTTCAAGGGAGCGCCAGTTGCCCATGCTCAGCTGTGACATCGCTNTATGGATTTAATGTCGCATTGTTGGGTGTAGCTTGTGCAAGTTCGAGTTTGCCTAGTCAGATTCTGACAGGTTGCGGTCATTTGCTGCTTGGTAGCATTCCTGTGGCGGTTTGCCAATTCTGATTGATGGCTTAAATTTGTTGTGTAATGCCATGTCGAGCCCAGGACCTCAGCTCATCACATGCTACACACGGTCTGTTGCTAGATTGGACATCAGTCTGGCCAGTGGCAGATGCGTCTTTGGCACATCTCGCAGACTGACTGCGCACGACCTTGTCTACATGCCCTCAACCTTGTCAGGGCATTCACGGGATACATGAATGCTCAGTGAGTGCAGCCAGTGTCGTCATCATGGTTGGTGAATATGCACACAGTATTGCTGCACCACATTATGCTTATGGCAGCAGCCTTTCTATACTGTTCCTATCTAGGCCGCATGGGGATGCGATGGCCAATGGCACCGCTTGCATCGCCAGCGTGTTCTACACAGTGTGAACAATGTTACAGTGACATCATACAAAACTGCAATCAACATACAATCCAGAAATACGCCCATTTCTTGTGAGTCAGGTAAAGTGGACAGTGTCTCCCTTAGGTTGAGGTTGTGCAACACACCCAGCCGGACATGATCAAGATACAGCAGACAAAGGTAACACCACCAACCTCGAATTCACAAGCAATACTTGGGCACGCTATGTANATTGATTCTTATAGCAATGACATGCTGGAAGTGTGGTACTGCTAAAACCGTCTTTTCATGGGTGACATCTTGATGGCAGGATGGACATGATTGTTTGTTTTGCAGACTTGTTGTGGCAGCATCGTTTTTAGTGATATATGCTTGCAATGCTGCAAATGGAAATGGCTGCAAGCGCTGTGTGTGATTGAGGCAACATTGTGTGCTCACCTCAGTCGAGCTGATGGGGTAGAAGAGCAATGGGGAGGGGTTGGCAAGCACTACATGCCCAAAATTGGGGTAGGGCAGCTTACACCCCTTGAGCTTCAGCCCCACAAAATGTGAGGGCGTCTTCAAATCAGGTGTGCCAAGCTTCTTGCGAAGGGTTGAGTGCATCCCATCACACACGATGGTGAGGTTTGCCATGGCTGTGTGCTCTGCATCGTCGCTGGTTTTGTACAGGACCCCTGTTACAGCCTCCCCATCTTGCCACTCCTGTCCTTGCTCTGCAGATGTACATATATAGGTCAACACGCATGCTGCTCTGCTCTGGTGAACACATGGGTATATGCTGTAGCTACACAGGAGACAGTGNCAAGCCATCATGGTCATAAATGGCTCTACCTTGTCAAGCGACAGCATGCTTCTGTCCGTGCTTGGCATTGGATCCTGCATCTTCCTAGACACAGCATCATTGACAGCTACCATCTTCGCAGTTCCTGGTGTAATGCTTACGTCCCTTCCAAACATGCAGTGGCTCGCGCTATACTGGAATCTCCTGACCCTTGCAATTGGAGTTGTGTCCTCTGACAGGCCACACTCTGACAGCACAGCTGAGCTTGCAAACAAGCTGTGTGCAGCTTTTGCTGACAATGGCACTGCTGCAGCAGTCAAGAAATCAAACAAAAAGATCTCAAAGTTCTGGTTGGAGGATGGGCTGGCACACGTACTCTTGGAAGCCTTACAGTCACATGTTCGCAGCGGTCATGCACAAGTGGATGCCCTCACAATCCAGCAATATCTTATTCAGCAAAGCAGGATGGAATACAGTCAGCCAGCCACAGATTCGCAGCTGACTGCCAAGTACCCAAGTCTAGCCGACACAATTTCACCTGTCAATGCTGTGGACATGGCAACCTTAACAGCTGCAGTCAGCAGACTGCAAGACGGGTCCAGTGTGACGTCCCTGGCAAGACTAGAGCAGCAATTGCTACACCATTTCCAGGCAGGGTCACTGGTCCTAGTTTGCATGGGGCTGTGTGCAATAAGCCGACACCAGCTGGCATCTGTTGGCTAGCCTGCAGTCTTTTGATGACGTGCATGCTCAAGACATGTATCACATGAGCATACACACACAGCATACTGCTCCTTCTCAGTGCAGCACTATAGATCAATGTTGCTCCTGCAGGTCAGTAGCTTTGCACAGCTTGGGCAGGGCAGCTCCATGCTGCAGTGGCTGGCCGGTAACACAGGTGGCAGTGATGCAAATAGCTTCCTTCTTGACCAAGCTCTAGTACCCCTGCAGGAGGTAGGGGAGCTCCTGCATGCACTGTGCACAAACGCCAGCCTGGTGCTGTGGTAAAACGCAGCGCCGTATTGTCTGTCTGGTTGTTGTGAGAAGTGCATGAAGTGCTTGGGCCTGCCCCTCCATCACACCAGTTTGCCAGCTCTGCATGAGTTGTGCTAGCTNCAGCAGGGGCTGGTTTACAGCAGGGGCAGGAGGAGCCCAGCCCTACAAGCCAACAGACCTCCGCAAGTCCTGCTGCTCATCAGAAAACCTGTTCACCTGATGGCGGTTTGCCCCAGCTGGATGGCAAGTGTGCTTCGGAGTGCAGTCAAGTGCAAACAGACACCCAACAGGCAGAGAAATCTGCCAGTCATACGGACTCTGATGATGCTTTTCTGCAGCAGATGGTTTGCTGTCCCATCACACAGGTCAGCCATGTAATGTTCCAGATGCTGGTTGCTGTTTTGTCTACAACAGTTTCATGTGATGCTTGTGATTACACATCATGTATTAATGTTGCGGGGTGTGTGTATGTGTGCAGGAAGCATTTGTAGACCCTGTCATTGCTGCTGATGGCCACACTTACGAGAGAATAGCAATTGAGGCATGGCTAGAAGAGTACGACACATCCCCCATGAATGGTAGTCAACTGACTCATAAGCGGCTTGTGCCAAACCTGTTGGTCAAACACATGGTAGCACTGCAATAGTCCATGACGCNAACCTGTACCTTGCAAGCAGCCAGCTGTGAAGCCAGCAGGCCCTACTGAAGAAGAGCTCAAGGCTAAAGCAGCAGCCAGGAAGGCCAAAAAGCAGCGCCAGAAGGCAACCAAGCAGCAGCAGAAGGGCAGCAAGCCGCAGCATGATGATCAGGCAGATGCTGTGAAGATGCAACATGCTGATGAAGCAGAGCAGGCACAGCAGAATCAGCATGCACCCCAGCGTGGTCAGGATGTGCCTGTTCAGCATCAGCAGCCGCAGTCTACATCAGCCTCCCAGCCTAGCCTGTCANCTCTGCTAGACCAGAGCATGCACATGCACAATTCCAGCAGCGCTGAAAGAGAGCAAGTCTGGGCAGGCTGTATGCAGACACTGCACACCTATCAAGGGCTGCTGTCCAGAATACAGCATCGGTATCGCATGCATAGGTGGTGTATCATGATGGCATGCTTTGGAAGGCATATGGCATGCCAGCATCATTGACACGTCATCTACATTTTGGACTGGTTGTGTGACTTGCAGATGTTGTGCTGGCGACCCTGTGCGCCATAAGAGAGGATCCAGTATGGGACCGCTTTGTACAGGAAGCATATGTGCCCAACAGATCAGATGTGCAACTGCAGCAGCTGGCAAAAGAGTTGGCTGACGTAGAGACAGCAGGCATATTGAGCAGCAGCCATGTGGCTCCCATCAAGCAGTTGTATGCTGACTGGCTGGTGAGCTAATCACATGCTGCTGACCACCACACTTGCAAGCATACACACCTAGGCAACAAGTGTACCAACAACAGTCAGCTAATCAGACTTTGACCGTTTGTTCACATGCTGCGTTTATGCGCAAGGGACACAGCCATTGGGCCAGCCAGGTGGCAGATGTGCACGCAGAATGGCTGTTGAGCAAGTGATCTTTTGTCCAATCCTTTTGCAATTTGCCTGGTGGCAATTGTTTCCATCACGCTGCAGAGGTTTGCCACTCAATGTTGCACATGAGAGGTACAGATTCACAGTCAATGCAAACGTGGTCCAGCATCACAGATGATAGCCAGCTGACTGTCATCAGCATGGATGGCCCACCATGTGCTGTATCACCATGTAAAGCTGTCCGTGGCACATGTACGTGAAGCTTCACACTTTTGCAGCAGACAAATGCAGTGGAGATTTACGCTGAAAACACGTATCGTCTTGGCAGGGTGTGCAACCTGTACCNTTTGCTTTCTGCCACTGCATTGTTGATGTCCGTGAATGGTTCAATGCTGCCTTGAGATGCAAAGACTGGCTGGTTGGATGGTCTGGATGCTTGCGCATCTGTGGGGGCGGGTGTGGTTTGCTCAGCGGTGACAATTGCCTGGGGTTGCTTCCCCTGCATGAGCAGCAAGTGAGATCTTGAAGTCAAATGAAAACCACGGCAGATATCAGAATAATTCCTTGCTGTTCCCAAACACAANACAGCTGCCCCCAGTAAGGTTGTCTTACCTGCCACTCAGGGCTTGATCACTGCGGCTTTGGGTTCAGCTTCAAGCTCAGCTTCTACTTCAGCTTCAGTTTTACCTTCCTCTTCAGGGCAAGCAGCTGCAAGTCAGGCTGGCGATCCCAGCACCAACCAGAGCATACTCACTGCAGTCGCCACTCCCAGCAACACCGCTGCAGCCACAAACGTGAAGCTGCATATAGCTCAGGATCAAGCCATAGCATCTCCAGATNCCCCAATAGCCTCGCAGCAGGGCCTGGCTGAGCTAACACTAATCTATCTTACGGCTATCTTACGAGCAAGTCTCTAGCCTTCTCATGCGGCACAGGCCCAATCATCTGCACTCGGGCTTCCAGCTGCTCCTCATGCTCACTCAACTCCTCAGCCCGAGCTTTGAGCTCAAACCTCTCAGCCTCAACAGCCTGAGCTGCCTTCTGAGTGGTAGAGACATCGTTCTCAAGTCTGGTCCTCAGCAGCTCGACCTTGTGCTCAGCAGACACCAGGGCTGTCTCACGCTGCCGGAGCTGCTGCTCTTGTGTCTGCACTCAACATGGTCGCGACTGGTCCTTAGTCATACCAGCCACAACATCCTGAGCCATTGGGATTGCAGACTCCCAACTCTAAGGGATAACAGTAAAATGTGAGGCTGTCAATCTAACCTTATGATCAATACATGGTGCAGCGGTTTCATGCTGCCACATGTGTTCTGGCTGAGCGCTGGGATGCAGTAAAATCTTCTTGCCACAGCATAAACATGTCCGTGGTCACTGGTAGTTACATCCCATCACATAATTTGAGTCACTGCTGAGCTGCTGACTCACAGCTACAATGAAGCTTGGTGTGACGTGTGCATGGATTAGGGCAGCCCCTTCCACACCTGTGCTTATCACACCTGAGGTCAAGGCTTGCACTGACTCAACTGTGTCATCCTTACTCATGGCTCGCACATGAGCACAAGATGCAACAGGAATCGTGATGGCAACACACCACTTACTCAGATGTCATTGCCCAGCTCTATGTGCAAGCGTTGCATGGCAGGTTGGTTGGCACAGTGTAATGGGCCTGTTACCATACCTGCAATGAGTCTTGCTTGCATGCCAGAGCAGACTCCTCCTCAGANCCTGACTGGCAGGACTACTTTGACTTGCTAGCCTTGACTCAGGACAGGACTGCCAAGGGGGGCCAGCCCAGAAGTGCCCTGAAGGGTAAGCCAAAATAGCCTGCATGGCCACAAGGTTTCTGTACTTTGGTCTTGATCTAAGGCATCTGTACTGAATGTGCAGTCATGATGCATGGCTGACATGCTTCAGTGCTGTCATCACTATCATCAAGACCACAACCCGTGCCATTGCGCACGTGTGCATTCATTGAAGAGTAGGACGGCTTGCCTGAGCACTAACGGCTTTGTGATCGTCGGCTGAAGCTGTCTTACTGACAGCGTGTGCAAGCATGCTGGGCGGATACGACATGTGTTGTGGGGGCGTTTCTGCTTTGCCAGACTGCAATCGCCACCAGCNGCCTGATGCGCAAGAGCCCGACAAACCAGCCAGAATGACAAGGCCCAGCAGGTGTGTACGAGAGTGTATATATCCGTCGTTGGACATCTCTCTGCGGGTCACCCAGTAACANTAAAGATGTTTGCAGCATTGCCTGCATGCTGCATGTTTGGGCCTGGCATTGTCAGCAGGCTGACCTGGTACAATGGGGAGAGCCAACATTGCAGAGTTGAGTTTGCAGATCTGCAAGTGTCATATTCGACAGATGCTAGGAGGGACATGTGGTGAATACTAAGAAGCTTGTTGAGACACATCAGACACCCAGTGCCCATTGCTTCATTGCCCAATGCTACAGCTCAATGCAAGAGCCTTGTTGCTCATTCAAGGTGTGCTTGCACTTGTANGGAGGTTGGGCCTTTTGGCAAATTTGCCTTTGGCCGGCCGAAGGCCGTGCCAACCAGGGAGTTCTACCTCCGCAAAATGACATCCCAAAACGGCTTCCATGGCGTTNGCTTCCACCTGCACTTTCAGAGGCAGCTTGCTATCAGCTTTCAAGCATCTCAGCAGGCTCGTGCTGAAGGCTAATGTCATGCCTGAGGCGCACAGAGNTCGCTACGCAAACAAGCAACTCAACCAGGTCTCAGTAAATTTGTTGACACACATGCAAGCTAAAACACTGACAACACCAGGTGCTGACAGCAACTGCCAGTGGGTCAAAGTTGGTAAGAAGTTGGAATTGAGTGCTTTGTTGTTCTCATGGCATTGGTATACAGATGAATTCCGATCTGAGCTGGGAAACTATGCTCTGCTGACAATTGTCAGGAAACCTGCTTTTACCGAGCAGTTGAGCTTGCAGCTGAAACCAAGCTAAACATGTTGTGAGGCCAGCAGGCAGACTACAAAAGTGTAAGGCTGCTAGCAATCATACGCTTGATATGTCTGCCATGAAGCTATTGGTAGCGTGTGCTGGCAAAGTAGCAATAAGCTTTTAAGCCAAACACTCTCCTCAGCAACGCCACCAGATACTTGCGCCTGTATCATGGTAACTGATTGACCATGCCGTATAACTTGACTGACCTGGCCGTCTTGCAAGCACTTCGCAAGGTTGTCAGATGTGTCCAAGCCCAATGCTGTCGCCGCCAGCCTGCCTGATGGCACATGCCCCAGGTGTGTATGCATTGCAACAATGCCTTTTTCTGCATCTCTTCCTGCCGCAAACTTGTGCCAGAGCTCTAGCTGCTTGTCCCTGCAACGCAGCGATAGCGCACATGTAGCCACTGAACACACCCAGGCCTTCATGACCTTGCGCGCTGGCAAGCGTGGTCATGTACGAGTGTCAACTGCATTACCAGTAATTGCTACATGGAACACAGGTAAGCTGGCTAGGTAGCTTGAGATACAGACAGCATTGGCTGCTTTGGCTAACCACCCTACAGTGTCAAATGAAGGTGGGACTTGTTGCTCAGCACTTTACTGGTGGGGTGACACAGCACGCTGTGTTCAAATGTGCGTTCCCCTGACCAAGGGATGCAGAGCTGNTGCAACAACAGTGCTGCATGCCATGCCTGAGGGTGAGAGCAGCCTTGTCATAGGCTTCAGCGGCTTCCAGCTCACTGGCATAGCTCCCCAGGCACCGCTTCCGCCGCCCTGTAGCAACACAGCCAGCTAAGCCTCATTGCTAGGCCCCATGCATTTCGACCTGGTCATTTCAACCTGACCATGGCCCCAGAGCATACATCACACACTGTGGCAGCACTGTGTAGTGCATGCGATGACAGCATTGTTGCCATGCATGTCAGCAGGTCAGAACAGTGTGGGATTGTCGTGTGTGACCCCGGTGTGCAGCATCATGGCCACATGGTCACCTGCAGTGATCTCTGCCCTCCACTTGGTGTCAAATCTGCGTTTGTACACGCCTCGAAACTTGGAGGAGCCATGCTTTGCATCCTCCTCCTCCTTGACTGGGTCCACTGCCATGGCTTCATACGTACGTTCTGCAAGACCACAGCAGCAATGACAGAATTAGCCAATGCAAATGCAACAAGATGCGGGTTTGACCAATNTCGGAAGGAGGTGTTGCATGCTGTTGTAGCACAAAGTTGGCAAGCAGGCATTGGCTACTCTGGCTGCATATGCTGCCCATGTTTCAACTCCCAACTGCGCTTGGCTGTGTCAAGCATGGAAGCACAGGCAGACAAACGAGTCGCTATTTCATCAACTTGATGCTGCGTCGTGGTCATTGCGGTCAGTAACTTTGAGGCTTCATCGATTCTTTGCTGGCTCCTGCATTGCAGGCAGAACATGTCTATAAGAGCTGCAAATAGAAATCTAGTTTGTGGCAAGCATGAACGGCCTACAAGGCATTACATTCAACCTGTGTCACCTGCTGCTCAGAGTCAAGATGGTCGTTGCCAACTCATCTATGACCTTGATCTTGTTGTTTNCCAAATGCACTATGCTGCAGAGTCCCCTCATGCGCCCACATCTTGTGAGGCAGCCATTGAACCCTCATTGGGGTCACACNGTGATCAAAGCTTGTGCAGCATGTGCTGAAGCAAGAGTAGGGCTCATGCACGTGTGCTTGTGCAAGTTCACTGTTGAGACAAGGCATTGGTGAACCTGTCTGCTGGTCAGTGTGCATAACCATTGCATGAGTGCTGGATCAAGACGCATTATTATTACTTGTTGTTATTATTATTAAGGTTTGAACCACTTGATGAAGGTGTCAGCCAGCCTGTCCTTCATGCTGCCTATCACTAATAACTGCGGTAATCGATGAGTCACTTGGAACTTCGCCCCCTTCACAATTGCAAGTCATCGAACCGGGTTGAAGTTTCCAAAGTGAAATTGTAGCTTCACCAACACCTTCATCAACGCGAGCACCAAGGTTACTATCTCGCCCCCCCCTACGGTCTTCCGTCGCTTCAGCAGACCTGACGAAATGAACTTACAAGGTCGCTCAGGACGCCACCCGGCGAGTGCACGNCCTTCACCCGACCCCTGCTCCTTGGAACTCCTCCCCGCCGTTTTGCCCTTGCAGCGCTTTTAGTGCCGTGCCAAATTGCTCATCTCCATTCACATGCAAGGTTCCACAGGATTTANGTCCGAGCTCCAGTCAGCTGTGACTGCAGAGGGACTTGAGTCAGGAAGCAACTTCTGCAGCCAGCAGCACTATCAACCAAACATTCAGATTGGCCTATGGCTCATGGCAACACAAGCACCTTGCATCAGTGGATCTAATGTCCTACAGCAAAGTAACAGGCAATGTGCCAGATCCACACACCCTGTACCTGGTTGAGTACACAGTATCATACTCATGCAGTGTGCTTGCAGCCACTGATGCGCCGCATGTCCTCAGTCAAAGCAAGCTTGCAGGAGCTCACATCTTGCATTTCAAATGTCCCCGTCATCACATCCAACAACAATGCCAGGACACTCACCTGACTTGCGGCATGCGAGGCTGTTGCTGGCCTNTGCACCTGTGCTGACAGTGTCTGTGTGATGCAGTGTGCCCCGCCATTGCCCTTGGTTTGCTGGTGCGGCTTGTCAAAAAAGCAAGGGCTGGTATTACAACTCTTACTGATGATGTCAGGGTGACTGATGTAGAGACAACATCAGTTTCTGCCCAGACAGCAGGCTCAAGTGCTGGACTAAAGGCAAAGCAGAGACCAACAGGTAGCTCTCTCCACTTATGCTGCTGAGCAATGCTGCACCTTTTGTGTCAACAGACGTCTCTTGATTGTTTGCAGGAGACAGTGAGTCAGCTGAGAGGGGACTTGGCAGCTTCCAAAAAGGATGTAGNAAGAAAGCAGACCCCATGCTAGCTAGCTCACAAACCGAGCATCTTGTCAAATGTAAGACATTGCANGCTCGACCGGTCATCACTGCCTTGCCTCATAACAATTGTTTGCAACACACTGTAAAGCAAATGCTGGGCTGCACTCGTCCCTGGCCTGATGGTGTGAGCCAGCCAAGCCATCATCGTAAGCCATCACTTAAGCGTTATTGCTCCAGCATGACAATTGTTCATCTGCAATTTGTCTACGCTGCACAGTGTAGAATGATGACAGTTGTGGACGATTCTTACGCAAACAGCTGAAATAGTATATACCGGCACTCAGTGGAAAAACCTGGACAAATACCCACAAAAGAAGAGATGAGACCTTCTGGCAGGCAAGATACGTGTGAACCAACAGTAGACAATTATAAATTGAGCAATAGGATCAGATCGGAAAAGGAAAATAAATCTGCACAAACTTGACCNAGCTCGCGACAGCTACCAGATGGCAGACAAGCCTCTGGCATTTGCCTGGCTGAACATAGTGGGACCTCAGGAGAGCACTGCAGTTGATCAAATGGACCCGGCAACTGCTGAATTGTGCAGAATGCAGCTTGTCAAGCAGCATATGTTGTTCAAGCAACAAACAGCTGCACTCCACTCAGCAGTCAAGCTGCAAATTCAGCTAGCGAATGAAATTCCCGTCTTCATTGATGAAGGCGGCAAAGCTGTACAAGTTTGGAATCCTCTCGACAGTGTCAAGGCTGAAGTGAATGTGGCACACAGTCTGCAAGGTGCGGAACAGCAATGTCATTGTTTCAGCAGAGTGCATTCAACCAGGCTTTCAACACGTGATGCTGTTGCTGATGGCCCCAGGCAACAAGGCATTCGTCCCCCATGTATGTTTGACTGCAGATGGGGGTGTCGAGCAAGCACCTGCAGATACTGTCACAGCAGCACCAACAGGNGTTGCTTTGTTTCAAAGGCAATGCTGGTGTTCGGGCAGACTGAGGCTGATCCTGAAGCTGCGCAAGCTGGTTGTGGATGGAGGACGGGGACTGTAGGGCAGTGGCTGGTGGTGTGGTGACCCGCTGTTGCTGTATTGACAAGGCTTGCTTTGTGTTTGCTGAGGAGTGGATCGTGTGTAGAATGATCAGGAGGTCCTCAACATAAGGCGTTCTGCAAGCACTTCCAGGGTCAGACTGTGAGACAGCACTACAGGGTTAGACTGGGAGGTAGTCTGCTGTATGCCTGATGGCTTACCCCTTTTCAAGCAAGTGCAGTAAGTGCTGCTCAAACTGTGCGCCATTTGCTGTTTGCGCAAACACTTGCTTGGCACTGGCAATGTCCTGCACGTCATATGCAAGATCAGCAGGGTCTGTCAGCGTGTGTATCAGGAAGATTTTTGCAATCTGTGCTCACACGCTCTATCTTGTCTTGTGAAGTAGCGACATCTTTGCTAACTACATTCANTCATGTTTCAATATGTGCTCATCATGTGTGAGCCTGTGTGTCTCACTGTGAAGGTTCACAGTGCAAGGGAGTGCATACCGTATACANTACTGCGTGTTGTCATGCATGACAGGGTTGGCAGTCACAGCATTGTAGCTACTCTGGGTAGTAGCCACATGAGAATATACAGAGCAAGCTGTGAGCTGGTAGCATGACAGCCAGCTCTAGATGGCTGCTGCGTGCAACAGTGAGCAGTGTGATTTGTTCAGCATCATGGCCACCAAGCCAATGTCTGACGAGTCTAGAGTATTGTGCAGATTGCACCCACTTGCTAAACTGGGCAACAGTGCAACACATACAGGTGCTCTGCAGGACTTACCTTCTCCACAGCAGAACGCACTCAGTGGCTGCCGCAGCATTGATGCCAGGGCAGCTGGGTTTGGTGATGCAATTCACACTGTTGACCAAATTCTAATCCGCAGCATATTGTGAGATATTGTNGCCCGCCATACCAGGCTTCAAGCCAGACAGCCTGCTAGACCGCCGCTTTTGGCCTGTGCGCTGGTCAGCTGGCTTCCCTGCAGCCAGTGCTTGTTTCCTGCTGCTTTTGCTTGCCTCTGGAGTCTTGTTTGTAGCTGTGTCTGCTGACTCTGACACCTGTTCTGGCTGTGAGGGACCCCCAGGTACTTGCTTCGGGACCTTGGCTTGCATATCTTCTGGCCCATTTGATCCAGCGTTGATATCAATGTTTGGCTCTGCTTTGACGGTAGCAGGTGTGACTGATCTGGGAGGCTTGGACAATGTGGACAGTACACTTGAGCGCCGTCGTGTTGGCCCAGATTTGGTTGGTCCTAGGCATATGTGCAAGACTTGTTATGTACTGATTAGCAATCAACCTTTGTCTGTCAGGACCAGTTGGGCATATTTGCACTTGTNTCCCAGTCCAGCTCTTCAAAGCGCTTTGCGATGGTACCCTTCATTGACCCTCCCTCAAGTGCCTTGCCACCTCGGGAACCCTCTAGCAGCACTGCTGTCACCTCATTCTGCAGGTCATAGGCATGTGATGTTGTGGGCGAACATGCAAAACAGGCTCTGATCATACCATTGTATGCTTAGCTACAATGCTGCCTCACAATGTCTGGTTTGGACCTGACAAGAGATCTGTGTGACAACACAGATTAGGGCAATGTAATGCAAGGGAAAGCGTACCCTGTCCATGAAGCCATCACCAGAGGCATCAAAAAAGAGGAAGGTTTCTTGTGCCTGCAGCACATCAAGCAAGATGATAGAATTGCTGCTGGTATACTTTGATCATTTGCGTTCACGATATGCAAAACCTTTCGAACTTACAATGTTGAAAGACTTGATGATGTCACTATCAAGCTTGGTGGCTCTGTCACCGTCCTGTAGGTTAGAGCATAGCCTGGCGGTCAGGCAGACTGCTGCTGCAGACGCAACACATGCTTGCAGCGTCCCAAGATGACTTTCTGGCATACCTCAGTGGTGATCATGTAGAGGATGGCTAGCACAACTATGAATTCTCTGAAATCGATGACTTTATTGCCATCCAGGTCAGTTGCCGAAAACACTTTGCTTATTATATCAGCTGAGATCTCAAGGCCGAGCCGTTGACAGCCAATGCTCAACTCTTGCAAGTCAATCACTTCATTGCCATCTTCATCTAAACTGTTGTAAACATCCTTGCACTTGGCAAAGCCCTTATGCAGGTGCCCAAACCGCAGCAGCAGCTTGTTGAAAGAAGAAGCTTGGTGTTGTTTGCGAGCAGCACGTTTCTGCATCAGCAGGAGGCAATTTTGAACAGGCAGAAGACGATGCACGAAGACTTCAGGTGAANGTTATGAAGCACTGTCATACGGTGCCTGCAAGCTGTCAAACACACTTGTGTGCGGGTGTTTTGAAGTCAGGAAACTTGTTTGTTGTAGCTGCGAAGCATTGTGCATGCAGATGCACATCATAAACCAGAACTAAGTTGACGCAGCTGTTACTTGAACTTAAAGAAGCCTGCTTGGCTGTGGCAAGCATTGGGTCCTCGCTAGACGTGTGATTTAGCGCATGTCAAAAAGTTCAGAAGGACTGGTACTGTGTCCTGTACGTGCTCACACTGGCTGATGCTTGTGCTCAGCTGTGAACATGGCGTTCAGGATCTGCAGTGATTGTGATGTTTATCATGTGCATGGCGTTGCTTGGCCACAAATGATCCCGGGTGAGCTACACTACACAGTCCAAGACGCAGAGTGTCAAGCCTGACCAGCAGCAAGGTCCTGCTTGTTTGCAGCTTCAGTGCCGCTTTTGGCCAGCAGAGTCAGGCGCCGTGCAGCTGCTTGCTGTGCCTTCTCAGNCGCATTGCCATGAAGTGCTCTCCAAGCAAAGCTGACACAGTCTGAGTTTTACCTGCCAATGTGCAGCAGCCCAAGCTGGAGTAAAGCTAGGCTGACACAGACAGAGTCACAGCAAGCCTGCTAACAACAGGCAGGGCCCCACAGCATCTCCACACTTGATACCATATGTCTTCATAGTAAACTTGCATCAACATCAAGATCACACGCCTAGTAGAGATAGCATCGGCTGGCACACCTGCCGGCTGGCAAGCGTGTACATTATTACTACTTTCAAGGTGTTCAAAAGCATTCTAGCGGCTTCTCAGCTAGTCACTTGCAGATCTACCTGAAAAGTGTTACTAGCGNAGTTGAGGTACCTTCAGGCATACATCGACTGCACGCACGTGCCTGGGTGTCCTCAATTTACCCCAGCCTTGTCGTTCCTGGCTGCAAAGCGCGCGACACTGGCTGCAATGCTAAAACGCTGACGTTCCGACGCTGCTCATATGCTTGTAGGGAGCCTCTCAAGCTATACGCCAAGGTCCACATTCTGTGTACAGCTTCGCTGCGATGGCCTCTAGTACAGCATTGCCGCAGACCGGCACAAAGGTATGGAGACAAACAACAATTATTCGCTTTTGGCGCACCTTGTTCCCTACATCATGTGATTACCTGTGTACAGGATATCGACCTTTCAACAGCAGGCTTCCCGGTCACTCAAGCCGCTCGCAGCATTGTGTTTGTTCTGGGTGGTCCTGGATCTGGAAAAGGCACCCAGGTATGTGCTTGCTACCTTGGCAACTTGCAGATCACTCTTACTCATGTACACACTAAAACTGACAGCCCTGACAGCCAATCCTGCAACTGACCGCATGTCAGCTGCCTCAGCAACAGTCTGGTAGCCAGAGTTTGCTACATGACACAGCATGTCTAGGGCCCGACGCTCCTTGCATAATCACCCTTTGCCATCCATGCTGTCTAATGGTCACTGACGCCAGGATACTCAGTTGGGTTCCTTGCTAATGCTGCAGTGTGCAAAGCTTGTGGAGGAGTTTGGGATTGTGCACTTGAGTGCTGGGGACCTACTGCGGGCCCACATGAAGTCAGGCACAGAGGATGGCAACATGGTGGCTCAAATGATCAAGGATGGCCAGATCGTGCCCTCCCATGTGACCATCAGCCTGTTACAGAAGGCCATGGCTGACAGCGGGGAGAACAGGTTTCTTATTGATGGGTTCCCCAGGAACGATGAGAACCGTAACGCCTTTGAGCAGCAGGTACAATGCACAAGCAGCATGGCAGTGTAGGCGTTGCATCTGTTGATTGCTGCCTGAATCGAGTCACCTCGAGAGGTCTCTCAACAGTTTGCTGCTTGCTGGTTGGCTGCTTTGGTTCCTGCGACCTCATGCGCTATTGCCGACTGGNTATTGCTCCGGAGCATCCTATACAGCAGGTCTGACGGTTGATCAACGGGACCTGCGCAGCGCTGCAGCTGGCTAGCTAGCCTAGCCTGCAGTTCATAGGCGTGGGCCGGGCCGGGATAGGTTTAGGCGTGTGACCTATGTTTGACAAATCACGGGAATCTTGTGCAAGGGACATATGTCATTTGCAAACAACATGCGTTTCAGGTTGTCAGTCATACACACTGTGCACCTTGGCTATTGAAACAATTGGGCAAGAGCCTGCAATATTGCTTTCGCCCAGTTCTTCTGTTTCGCCAATACCTGGTCTTAAAACACCTCGCTGTGTCGCTGCGCAAGCGAGCATAGCTGCACACATATTGGCCTCACGGTCGCTGTTGTGTTTCCGGCAGTTCTTGTCTCGACACTGTTTTGACGCTGAAAGCTGTCACGTTGCACTTGGGTGTCACCTGATCANCAACAGCCAACAGCAAGTTACCTGGCAAGGGAGCCCTTCTGAAACAGGCGGGGGTGCTGCAGGGGCAGCTGCACAGCTTCTCTGAGAGCATCCTTGGCCTCATTCAGAGCTCCCACCTCAGCAAAGCCCCCACCAGCCTCGTCTGAGTTCACCACTTCAGGCAGCAGCCGCTGCTCGTACATGTTCTCTGTGGTGATGTGCTGCCGCATGGATCCACCAGCCCTTTCCAGCATGTGCATGCCGTACCACATGGCGCCCTCACTCAGCTGCAGCACTAACACGGCTGCAGGAAAACAAGAATCAATCAGACTGACAGAAGAGGTTTGTTTTGAATACAGTCAATAACGATGACATGTTGCAGCAAGGAGCCACCAGCTGCTCAATGGATCATGTTGCTCTGCGGCTCACCTGCAAGACTGAAGCAGTTGTAAGGCCTCAAAAGAAATTCGTATGCTGCAGGCAACTGGTTGTCCTGTGCTCAATGCACTTTTTTGCTTAAGCAGCCCCTGGCCAGGCGCCCAGGCAGGGCCTTTTGCCTGACTAAGTAAGGGAGGGAGTAATGCACAACACAACTTGATGGTAGACACAATATGAAATTGTCCGGCAACATGAAGGGGCTTACCGGCAGGCTCTGCCTGTCTAGCAGAACTAGGTGATGGGATCTCTATAGCAAGCCGCTCCTGTTGCTGAGTGGACACTGCAGAAGGTTTTTGCTGCTGATCACCGGGTGTATCATCCAGATGGCGGCTGCTACCGTCAGCAGAGGCATGAAGAAGAGGCAGGGACTCTAGTGGGGTGGTGCCAGACCCTGTGGCACTCTTGGACCTCCTGCAGATCGCCAGTCATAGACTTGTCTGTTGCTGTACTGATGCACACAGTGATGCACACATTGTCGCGTGTCGCTGTAGTGATGCACATATTGATGCTCACATGATGCACTGGGTGAAAACCTCNATTCCGCTGAGGTATGTAGCTGCATTGCAGGATTGCTTGGCCAGCATAACACCATTGCCAGTGAAGAGATCATCCAAGGCGGCGTCCTGGCTGCCATGCTGAGCCTCATCTGCAGTGCCAAGCACAAGAGCCAGCTGGCAGGCTTGCAAGTCCTGTCCAACCTTGCTCTGGTGTCCAACACAGCTGCCAAGAAGCTGCTGAGTCACCGCTTGCTGGCAGCACTTGAAGTGGGTCATACTGTCACAAATGACTGATGCATAGCCTTTGCTCACTTGTATGGTCTAACGCGTGCTCATGACTTGCTAAATCTATACACACATAAGGAGAGGTGACGCCAGATGAGGTATGTGAAAATACACTGCTTGCACACCATAATGTCCCTTCTGGACAGGTGTGAGCTGGTTGTGTTCACTTTCCAGATAGCACACTTCTAAGCAACCCTATTGACCGCAGCTCAGGCGTCAACATCTGTGCTTGCTCAAAGCTTATGCTTTGACTGGCATTCCAACATGCCAAGCTTTCCCATACGAGATGGAANCTTTTATGAGAGCACATGAGCTGTGTGTGATGCTGGCACAAGAATCATGCTCCTTCAATTAGCACCTACTTCTCAGCAGGCTGAAGGTTATGCACTGTAGCTAGATCAGCCACAATATGTGTGTAGCATCCGTGTGTGGTTTTGTGTCTGTGTGTGTACAAAGTTCTGTATAGTGATGTGTCTAGATTATACGCACATTTGGTAGAAATCATGCAGAGGATTACAGGCCAGATTACAGGCCCCAACGTCTCTGCAAGGCAACAACATGCAGCTGCCTTGGCGAAAAACGTAATCTGGCAGGCACGAGCTTTGCGTGCATGCTGCACACGTTGCAAGCGAGTACAGGATGAGGCATTTGCACACGATCCGATGGGGCATACGCGAGACTACAAGAACGGCCAGCGAACTGTGTCAACTGAATATGCAGGCTCTGAAGAAACCTAACAGCCTGTCAAAGTTGATCACTGACAGATGCCCTTCACATCAGAACCTTGTACCACAGCTTGAAGGACGGCATGCCTTGTCAACGGCTTTATCTCGATCTTCGCATGGAAGTCAAATCGTGACAGGGACCATCCGTGCAGCAAGGAAGCTTGTGGCGGCATCAGCTGTTGCAGCTGCGGTATGGGCGGTACGTTCTAATTTGCTTCTCCCGGGCAATGAGCCCGGTGCAGCTTCACAAACCAGTGTTGGGCATGCAGGGAGGCGTGTCGGCCGCAAATGCCCAGGCTGAGGTGTGTTTCTGACGTAATTTGCGGTTTGTCCAGGAGCACCGCCTACNTAGACTGCACTCTGCAAACATGCACATGCTACCAGAGGCGATAGAGCTTGAAAGCCGCGCCTGGCCCAACAGATGACGAATCGCTGGTACAGCTGGCTTCGTAGATGGATCAGCAGATTCCTCACAGCTCAAATGCATCTTCACAACAGATGTGGCAACACCCAGGCAACTTTACTGCTATGCCGCTACTGGTCACTGTGGCCAATTTGGCTACTCCCCTACTGGCACATTCAGGTTGCTATTGTCACTCAGTCTTGTTGCAGTTGACAACACACCCTTGCCCCAACTTACTTGCACAACCCAGTAGGGGAACAAATGGTGAATCGCATAACAGGACAAATTTGTTGTCTAGTAAGTGCTCCAGNTGCTGCTTCAATACACTGTAATGCTGCATTGGCTCCTTATGCGTATCCGCAAAAGTGTTGCACATTACCGATGTGATCGGTCAGCCCGTCAAATGGTCAGCTGTTTGCATGAGATGAGGTGTGTGCACTCACCATTGCAGGTACCGTGTGAAGTTGTTACCTTTGAGGATCTGCTGGGCACATGCCCCAAAGACAGGAAGCTGCTGCCAGATCTGCGGTACCTTCAGCTGCTGCTGGCCAAACCATCTCAACTGCAGAAAGAGATATCCAAGCTCATCAACATGCGCCTCACACGCCCAATCTCACCTCATATTGATGCAGAGCTGGAGTATCACCCCATCACACTAGCCTTGTTTCAGGTGAGCTATGGCCCTTTTGCAGCCATTCTCAGTTGCAAGCATCTATTGCTAGACTGTCTCCACATGTTGTTGGCGGCAATGTTTTGGTTGTTTTTATGACAATGCAACATCCTCTGACTTACATTTACACCTTGGTCTCAAGCACTGCCNTCTGCCAGGCCAGCCTCAGCAGCAGCCTGGTTTGCACCTTCAGCATGGCTGCTGGCCTCCCCTTCCAGGTGCATCACTCGCTGCCTCAGCATCTCCATCTCTTGCAGAGCCTGCTCGTCCACCAGCTCCTTGCCATGGTTTTGTACCACCTGACTCTGGATCGACTCTAGCTCCTTCACCCTGCATCACAAACGGGAATCGGCTGCAATGTTGCTGCACTCCAGACTCATGCGCTACCCATGCATCTGTGTCATGAAGCCTGGTTGCTGCATGGATGTTGCACCAAAAGTGCATTGGTTGATATATGGGGATTCACTATTGCGCAGCAACGATACAGCTGCCTGATGTGTGGCATGCTTTTGATGACCAGCCTGGTTGCTGTCGGACAGCAATGCTTACAGAAATAACTGGACATGATAGTGTTATGGCTGGAAGCATGGCAGTCAGGTCGTCCAACAATCTATGCAACTCAACAATTGGCAGGTATAGGTATGAGCAGGCAAGGTGCAATGCTAAGTCTATGAGGCAAGATGCAGGGGGTTGCCTACTTCTGTCGTAGCTGCTCCAGCTCCAGGAACTCTTCTGGGGCGAGGTCATCCGCCATCATGCCCTCCCCACCCCCTCGCCCAAACTCAGCATATAGCTTGGCTTTCTCACGGGCAACCGCTGCAGCTGTCATTTGCTGCAAGACGCATGTGCAATGAGCTGCAAGAGTGCCAGTACACAGGCAAGATTGATGGCATAAGCCTACACTTGCTGATTGCTTGAGAGCTAAATGTGTTACACACAGACTGAAGAGCAGCTGATGCACAGTCAAAGGTAAGCAGATTGTGACCAGAATGAAGGACCAGCCAGTGCCTGANATCTGGTTCCAGCCAACTGAGGTCCTTCAAACCATCCTCTTGATGGCCCAAAAGGGGATCCCGGGCTTAGANCCATCATCACACAGTACTGTTTGCAGCACACTTCAAGCTAGTGTAGGCTGGTCAACACTCCTACTGTTGCTGCAATTTCACCTTGCAGCAAGGTCGCAAAACTTGGACGCCCGGGATTTGTGACTTCTCTACACGCTGTGGCGTTGGTCACTTGTCAAGCTAATCTTCGATTTCAGATGTTGTTGAAGGTGCGCGCAGATCTGTGCCAACTTCACGGTGCATGCTCAAGCCTGAAGCTGTGCAAAGTTCGTTGTGCATGATAAGAGCTCTACAAGTACAGTCTGGAGAACAGGGATGGCATAAAGCGCAAACCTGCTGCCTGGAGGGTCCAGTGCATATGNATGTCTGACAAGGAGAGAGACTATGTGCTGTCCAATCTTGACCCACAAGCCACCCACCAGATCAGCATCGCTCGGTTTCTGCAGGAGTTCTGCGGCCTGTAGATTCGTGTGTTATTGTCAGCATGTGATGCTCGTTCTTCGTGTCCAGCTCGTTGACATTCGCGTTTACCCTGGTGCGTTTTGCAGCCAGTCATCTTACTACCCACTATTGAAATAACGTGTCATTCTTGAGCAACATAGCGAATCCAGCCTGAAAGGTTGTGCAAAGTACAGATTTTGTTTTTCAAAATAAAACTCTGGCAGCATCATGTATGTATGTACGCTGACAACAACATGCCAGACGTCTCAGTTGCCAAGTAACACACGTAGCTCATCTAATGTTTTAGGGCGTCTGCTCAACTGCTCGGAGAGCCTACTTTGCAGACGGGACTTGATGCTGTTGAAGTCAAAGTGTCCCCATTTGCCACCAGACTCGACCCCTGTCTGTAGCCACATTGCATCAAACAGCTCAAACGTAAGGCAGTACAGTTCATCAAATGCAGCAGAGTCAGATGCTAACAATGTACATAAACCTTGACCAGCAGGNTCTCTCTCTCTCTCTCTCTCGATCTCTCTCTCGATTAGGTTTTGGATGCCAAGTCAGCTGACTTCCGTCGCGTACTGGCTTCGGTCGCGTACTGGCGTTCACACGGCTATCAATTGCGCGCTCTGGGCACTGCAGTGAAGTTATGTGCCTCTGAACCTAGTCCCTTAGGTGGTAGCAAGTAGTCCACGCTAGCCGTGAAAAAGGGACAGGACGACAAAGGCGCCTGTTTATGCATCACCACTATGGCCGTCCTGATAGCCACCTTGATTTTGCTTAGCATTGGCGTAACAGCCTGGAAGAGCGACAAGAACACCACTGGAATCGCAGCCTACAATGCGATGTCGGAAGAGGCGTTCAACATGTGTTTTGCAAATATCTCCTTTGTGACCGCTAAAGCGCAGGAAGTGTCAGCACGCGTTCGGGTCCCATGCGTAGCCTCGTTCAACACCACGGAGATATACATGAATATTTGTTACAATTGGGCGCATCCAAATAATGTGGCTTACGACAGCAAGACGAAGGGCAGGGAGTGTGGTGATACAGGACCCAAAGCCGCCAAGAAGTTGATTGTTGCGGGCATTCTTATACCAGGGATACAATTTGCCATTCTGTTATTGTGTTGCGTGACACGACTGGGAAACAATCGCAAAGTTGTAGGCAATGACAGCCAGGCTAGCATGGAGCCAGCCNGCTGGATCCAGTGTCTGCATGACATGCATCATGTGCCTCAGCAACGCTGCAAACTCAGCCAAGCCCGACGGTCATGGTCAATAGCTGTCACCATGTCGCCACCAAGAGAGCCACTGATCACCGTAGTGTATGAACCCAGCAGAAACCCAACAGCAGTTCAAGGCGTTGCTAAGCCACCAAGCGCACTCAAGTTGCACCTCATACCCTCACCAATGCTGACGTGTGCAACATTAGCTACCTGTATGGCTGAGACTCAGCATCGAATGAGTCTCAGCAGGACAAATCTCCTGGTTTCGTCCCCAGCACGAAACTGCATGTGCTCCTTGTGGCATGCAGAGTCTGCAGCAACAGATGTGCTGTCCTCACCTGCTTCAGGGCAGCTACCTCCTTTTCAAGCTGTTGGCCCTCCAGGTTCTGGGCAGCTGCCAGCTGGTTGGCAAGCCCTTCACCCTCCTTGATGGCCTCAGCCGCCTCCTGCCCTGTCACTGCCACAATACGCCGTATGCCCTGCACATCATTTGATCATGCAAAGCCAGCTACTCCACTGCTACAAGAAGGGAGATAAAAAGTTTTGGCCAAGTATGACCTGCAAATCAGTTATCCCCTACAACAAAAGGTCTGTCACTGCCACAATGCGCTGTATGCCCTGCGCAAGACACTGGCAGTCATGCATTGCACAGCACACCAGCACACCTTTGCAATGCCCTCCTCTGATATCAGGGCAAAGGCGCCTGCGTCAGTGGTCTTCTTCACATGTGTGCCACCGCAGAATTCCACACTGAACTGCCGGTTGCTGTCAGCTGCAGGGTTGGCCAGCAGGTCTTCTACAGGTCTGCCTATAGACACCACCCTGACGGGGTCGGGGTAGACCTCCCCGAACACAGCCCGCAGCCCTGCACACATGCACAGGTCAAGTACAAGATCAGGCAATGTTGTCTGAAGATCTTCGTTAGTTGTGAATTTAGTTATGAAGCATGAACTGTTGCATCAAAGCAGACTTTTGCCATTCAACTTTGGAGCTTGCCANCGTGTAACATTTTGCTGCAGCTCTCTTGGGCTTTCTGTGCGGAGAGAACGGGCTTTGGCCTGGTCGACAAGACGGAATTTTCACGCTTGTTGCTTGTGCCATCGAGAGATCACAAGCGTGGTCACGGTTGCCTCAACACAGTCAACAGTGGTATACACGCTCCTATTGCACCATTTGCATGCTATACCAGGCTGCACGCGGTGTTGTACGCTTCACGATCCGCAAGTATGCGGTGCTCGAGAACGCTTCTGACCTAACGTTGACTGGAATGGTGACTTTGATGGTTGCCACACACATACATGCTCTGTGGGGAGATAATGCATTGACATCGGTGATTGTATCATCTCGTACGAGGCAATCACAGACAGGGTCTCAAATACTGACCAGTACCACATCAGCTCATGTGCAACTCGCGCACTCAGCTGCCGTGAATGTTGAGACGTGCTGCATCATGATGTTGTTACTGTACAATTGAAAGAAGTTGACCCTGTAAGTCACACTGTGTGCCAGTCTGATGCATGAAATGCCATGCATCACAGCTATATTGTCACTGCTGAAGTGAGCAATTGTGTGAAGTATACCACAACGCCTTGCACTGGCTTGCATGACACCCAAAGAAAACCACTTTTCCTGATTGGCTGCAAAAGACGGGCATAGCTTTCATCCAGCAGAACTTCTGCCAGCAGCCAACAGCGAGACAGCGCTTGCAGGCAATGCAGATGCACTTGGGAAGAGCAGGGCATCCACCACATCTAGTTCAGCCTTGCATGTGGGTACATCAGCCTCTACTATGTTAGCTGCATTGCCGGTTGCTGGCTGAATTGTGATAGCTGTGCCATTGATGACTGCCTGTGACAGTTGCGAAGATCAGTCTGCAGGGATAATGTAACCACAGAAGCTATGCAACATGCATGCATCTCAAGTTTCATCTCAGGCAGAAGTGCCTACGTGCATCAGGGTATGTACACACAGCAAGCAGCAGCAGGGTATGTGTACAACCCAGTACGCATGCTGAACACAGCAAGCTGTATCTGTTCCGGCCAGATGCGGTGCCCTTGAATGTAGTTGTACAGTGGGAGAGTAGCGGATGCTCGGTCAAGGTGGAATTCACTTTGAGTACAGCTCAAGCANGATTCTCATTGATGAGCTCAACCTTGCTGAGGATGCTGTCTTGGAGAGACTGAACAGGTCAGGCTTCTAAATCCTCATGACAGGCTCTGCTGCAAAGCCCCTTTTGCAGCAAGTTGACAAGCAACACACTCATGCGCAGAATTGTGAGCTGCTAGTGCAAAGCCTCCTTTTCCGTGGTCTAAACAGGCTTTCTTTTGTTGTCTGTCCAATGGGGACGTATAACACAGGCAATTCACTCCAGTAGCAAATCGGTACTATGAGCGCCAGTACAGCATTGCGATTGATGCTTTGTCAACTCACTCATGTCTTTCGAGCCATGATGTGTAGCAGCAGTCACTTTTCCAATACAGCTCATGTGCCGTCAGCAGTGCCTGCTGCTAGCGTCACTGCTAAGCACGTGTCAGTGCCTGCTGTTTCACACAACAGCTGTGCTGTGCAGTGTATTGGAGTCAGGCCGAAGTTTGACATTAGCAGAGAAGGGAGGGAATGGAGCTGAAGTANACGAGAGCACAGCACAGCAGCAGCAGGGGGGTGTCAATGGTTCAAGTTGGGTTGTTGTGACTACAGCTGGCGATGTGGTTCAGATTAGCAGCATCACTTCAGAACAGCATCAGCTTCTGGCTGCATTGCAAGCAGCAATGACCGTGGATGGTGTCACTGCACCACTGTCTGGCTGTACATCTCAGCAAGACAGAAGGACCTTGCAGCCAAGCCACGGGCGGCAACAGCAAGGTAGGCTACCAGTGTCAAAGAATGGCTTTCGAGACAAGGCCTTGTATGAGCATCTATACCTCAGCCCTGCTGCAAAGCCATTTTCGCCCAATTCTCCTTGCAAGCTGACTCTCACACTGTCATTGAATGCCAGGTCGCAGATGCATTCTGATCTGCGAATCTGGACAAATTTTGAAGTTCATAATGTGTTCCGATGTAAGTGAAGTGATTGGCTGTTCACTTTTGTGAGGTGCATGCATCATGATGTGCTCAGCGAGGTTCTTCACCTCGAGGTTCTTCACCCTGTTGACAGAGCATTGATGTTTGGTATATTATTGATTGTATGTCCACATCACTAGCCTACAGATCAACATGGATGATTGCTGTCGACACCCCTTGGTTGCAAGAATGCTTCACAAAGCGTAAGCGTGTGCCAGGCAGACTTGCTTTTATGTTTATTGGGTGACATTTTGCATCTGACGTTGCCTACCATGTGTACAGCTANTTGCACTGCAAGTTGTGCACATGTAGCAATGCTGTTAACCTTTGAGTGACTATGGTGAGGACGGTCTACAAGCCTATACAAAACGGAAGTGCCATGTATTGACTTTGAAGTGCTGTGTACTGTGCAGACAGCAGTGTGGAGATACTCCAGGTAGTACGCTCACAAGCTCAGCTGTGCACATTGTAGCAGAGGAACTGCATGTAACGTCACAGAATGCTCAAAAGCACTGCGACCTTGGACTGCACTGAGTATATTTAAGGGCCTCTACAGAAAGGTAGTCATCTCGGATGCAACAATGCTAGCAGCACACGCAACTTGTGGTAGGGTTGAGCAGCCAAAGCGTGGCTTGCATGTAATTGGGTGATTGCATGCGCCATGGCCATCTGCGAGCATAGGCTGAATGCAGGTTGGGTTGCAGTGCGTTTCGGTGTAGCCTGATGTCAGAAGTGTTGCATGCNCATGTTCAGCAGGCCCGGTGTTTCAATGCGACGCATCAGCTTCTGCCTGGACTTCTGCCTCAGCTTCTTGGCGGAATGTGCCCGCAGGGAATGTGCCAGCAGATTTTGCCCTTGCGGGTCGTGCCCACATGAGTCAAGTTTGTGCTGTCTTACCGGAACAACGTGCGCCTACGCCAAATGTCGGGAGCTGCAACGGCAAGAAGGCCCAAGGTTATCTCTGCAGGGCCCCTCATAGGTCATGACCGGTAATCACCACCGGTCCAACGGGGCCCTGCAGTGCCACCGAGAAAGCAGGTCGTCAGCTCCCGGTCTGCACTTCATCACAGCTTGTTCCCTTTTCAAGTTTGAGAAGTTTCCAAAGCCACTGCACACATCGTAATGCTTCTGACCACATGCCTTTCAGCTGAGATTTATAAAGTCTGCATGCACAGCTCTTTGTTGCTGTTCATGCAGCTTTGGCCGACCCTGTGTAGTCCACACCTGATGCTTGCACACATGCTGCAACTGTTGTCCAGCTGTGGGCACACTTGTATAAAGAATGTCAGAAGGTGATCGTCCACCCTCATTGCACGGCAAAAACAATTACATCAATCATCCTCGTTGATCAGGCGAAGGCCACCTGCTGGTACTATTGATCGACTCTAGCGACCAACTGTGGACTCAGCTGCGCTCGTCAAGCGATAAGCAGCAAAGTCAAGATGGCAGATCTCTCGGCAAAGCGCAATTTGCGCAACAGTTGCTGTTGTTCCTCAACACATACAATATGCTGCAAGAAGGGAATCAGCTTGCAGTTTTTGCTGTGGACACTAGCGACAGGTGTGCCGCTCTTCCTCTTCCAAAGTCCTACAGGAGCAGACTCCTGATCATTCATCAGTGTGCTGCAGTCACATTCTGTTTCATAACCTGAAAACTTCAGGCAACCAAATCTCCTCCCTTGAGGACTCAGCAAAGTCTTCCGCTGAGCAAGTACTGGATGGACTCATTGCTCGCACATCTGCCGCTCAAACGCAGTCAAGTATGCCTCTGAACTCATGTGGCAATTGCGACTTCAAGGCCTGTCTTTCNGTAGTACAGAGCCATCAGACATCTGCAAAGCCACTAATAATTGGCAAGGTTACCTGCATGTTCTCCACACTGCACAACTCCGCCAAACAAGAATGTATATAGCACCTAGGTCAGCACAAATGTGATTCAGGCGAACATTGCAGTAAGACGGGCACTCGTCTGCTCAGTGCAANGGATGGCTGCTCGCACACAGGCACAGCAGGCACTTCTGAAAGTGCAAGTTTTTTTATTCTGTTGCACCCAGCAGGCAAAGTAGCAAAAAGCAGCCGATTCAAAGTTAGCGTAGAATGGCAATGTAACTTTGTGTCTTAAGATGTAGAACGCACACGTAGTGCATTTTGGAGTGGCGCATGACGCACAGCTGTGTTTCCAGGACAGGAGCTCTCCCCAACAATGTTCACAGCATTAGCTCAGGTGATTGTCAGCTCAAACTCAAGGCCAGTATATTACCACAGCTGGTGAGCCACGAGCACAAAGCGAGTGTGTTGTCGATTTGAAGTTCAGAATTCTCTCTTCTGAGTGACAAGCGTGACGTGGATGGCAGGTGATTACGTCGGACAGCTACCTAGGGCGCACCGTGTTTCCACCTGAAGCCGGACATACGTCTGACAAGGTACAGCAGGAACACTTGCGAGCTGAGTGTGTACACATGCTGAGTCGAATACAGGGAGACCGTCGCACTACTAGCTGTTGCTCACCGCCGTCAGCAGACCTTGGCAATGAGAGCTCCGAAATCTTGGACTTTTGCTCTGAAACCAATTGACAGGCGCCATCGCGCTTCAGCAATCAAGCCTTGACGCCTCAGCTTTAGCCATCAGAGCACGGCAGCGTGTCAATTTGTCATGACACAAACGACAGGACCTGCGCACACCAGCGTGTCTCAGCTTGCATGGTTTGGCTTGTCGCACAATAAGGCGTGGAGCGACGTGGGACAAAGTTTCGCCGAGACTGCTNCATCATAACTACAGCGTAGACAGATCAGCGCTGGCAGCACTATGGTAGCTACTGCTTCAGAGCAAACAATCTGAGTATAATTGTACACCTTCTGAGGGGGTCTGAGCACCTGCGCCTGCCAGCTATCAGAAACACATCCCCAAAACAAGGCTTGCTTCTGATGAGCTTCAGCAGTTCTGCTTCTGCAGCCAGGAGTTGCATATTCAGGGTTGCAACCCATGACAAATGTATTTATTCCTAAGCTATGATGATCTGTTCAGAAGAGGGCAGTGCAAATAATAGTTGTCCTCNACATCCGCAATGACTGCTTGCCCAGCAGCCGTCGTCTGTGTCGGAATAGCTTGTGTATCGACATCTGCCACTTCGTCAGCACTGCAGCGGAGCAGCATACTTTTACACACATCGAAAATGCATTTNCTGTGCGGGCTGCTGCCACAGCTGTGGGGTCTGCGCTGCCGGCTGTGCCCTTCCTTATCTGCTCCCGGGCCCACCGCTCCTCGTCGTCTGATGCCAGCTCGTCTGGATCCTGCATGTACACCCAGCTTTGCAATGACATGCCAAGTCTGGTGTTAAAGGTCTGGTATTATTGCATGAACTTGTATGACNGACAACCGATCCCTCAGCAGCAGGGCGTAAACTTTGGCTGTCACAGGCTGTAAAGCCAACGTACGAAAGTCTTTGCACTGGACTGCGCCTGACCTTTTACGGACGCGAATGAGATTGTTGTGCTTGGAATCAGGGGATGCTCGTTTTGAGCGCCATGCATCCGTGATGATGCCATGCAANTGCTTCCCTTGTGCCTGCTTGACAAGCAGGGCTCGTGACTCAGCATGGACTCCGAGCACCAAGTCAGCTAGGTAGCCTCAGATGATTCAACTAATGTCTGTGGGAACACATACAGCTTAGCTTGTAACCGTGCAACATGGTGGTCTCATGTCGGCTTTTGAGCAGCCTTCAATGCTTGCAGCTGCCTGACATCATGCTCAGCTCAGCTGCCAGCTGTAGCAACTGTTAGCACAATTGACATCTTGGGCAGTGTGTGCGCCAGATAGTGCACAGCATTGGTGGGACCTCATGTGTACGTCTGGAGGCAGTTGTGGCTGTGGGACATGTGTGGTACACACAGCAATTGCTTGCCACCACACATGTATCACAGCAAGTAAGTGCCTCCAGAGGCATGCATGAGGTCCCACTGATATGTGCAGAGCTGGCACTACTCAGTGTTGAAGCTTTGTTTGCTGTGTCTGCTGAGTTCGAGAGNCAACAAGGACGCATTGCACTGACCAAGTCCATCCAATGCTTTCCAATCGAGCAAAAGTGTCTCCACCAACTATACGGTNGATGCTTCAGCACACCTGTAACTTTGTGATGAGCTCCTGTGCTGCATGGAGCTCTGTGTGGCTTTGTGACAAGCGTGCTTGCAGCTGCTGTGTCTCTGCTGCAATTTGTGTTTGCTCTGTGTTGCTTATGACTGCTGGCTCAGCATCGGGTGCTACACATTGATCCAGTGCAGCCCTGCAATTGTGTGAAGAATCAGCTGCAAGCTCAAGCTGTGCCTGTACAGCTGTCAGGTCAGGGCAGAGCAGTGTAGTGCACTCAGCAGCTGGGTGTCCTGAGCAATGCGAACAGTCGTCTGGCACCTTGTGTGCGCCATGATATCCTTGTCACTACCTCCTTGTTGACTGCTCAATGGCTGGGGACCTGAGAAGCGGTGATACCGTGTCTACTTGAACCTGAGCATGCTGTGAGATTGACAGTGGTGCAGAATCAGGGCACATTGCAAAGGGAAGCTTTGATGATGTTGGGCTGCTGAGAGCATTGTCTAGTTCAGGTCTTAAGCATCCTGTGGCTTACCTTGTTTAGACTGATTGGCCTCGCGATCACTTTGTGCATGGCCCAGCTGCTGACTCCCAATGGACATGTCAGTGGATATGTCAAGCTGTTGATGCATGATTTGTGGCGATGCTGCCTCTGAAACAGTTCCAGCAGGTTGTGAAGCAGAATGAGACAGGACTGCAGTCATTACACCGCTGTTATGTGTACCATGCCCAATCGGCTTGCATCACTACTGGTACCTACTTGTGGCACCCAGAGGTGAAACAGGTCCGCTGATGATGTTGCTGGCCTTGGGCAATGTGCTGCTTGCTTGCCTGCACCGCCAACTGTCAACAGCACCTTGCACCCACGAGCTGTGCCTTACTATGATCTTATCAAAATGCTTACCTGGAAGAGTCAGCTGTGAAGCTATGGACTGCATCCTGCAGACTGGATAAGTAGGCAGCCTTACTTGTTCGCTGCTCAGCTTGGGATGCACCATCACATCTGCAGCGACACCATACTGATCTCATGCTCTTGCTTTGTTGCTTGCAGATCAGCAAGGTCAGCTTGCAATACGCACGCTTTGACTGCCTGTGTAGATTCAGCGAATGCCAGTTGTTGCTCTGGCTTCTCAGACAGCTTTGCTAGGTGACTGGCGTCAGGGGTTGCTGAATTGTCCATGAAATCTAATTGGCAAACACAGTCATAAGCTTGCAGACATTTTTAAGCCAATCTCCTATGTATAGCTTGCCTTTTGAGGACTGACAGCCCATGTCAGTGGGTACTTATCAAAATAGCTAGGTATGATCACACACAAGGTACGCGCAAGCTCCTTGACCAACTGTGACACTTTGAGGTACGGATCAGGCAGAAGGCTGCTGTGCGAGCCAATGGGAGCAGGTCAGTCTCAGCTGGACCAGACTTCAACTCGACCTGGCCTCGCACATGCAGACACTGCATGCACACCTCTTGAAAGCTGTCTATACGCCTCAACACTTTTTGCGTGCTGCAAACACTTATATGTATCTTTTCAGTGGGTGGTGTGGCCGACCTGAGTGCGTTGAGCTGTAGTGCTCCAAGTCTCCTACACTTTCGCTTTTTCAGGTGAAGCGTTATTCCTTGCGTTTGCGGAGAGCGTTACTCAGACAACTGGAGGGCGTGCAGCGCATGCGACCAGCTCAGCTGGGAGCCATGGTCACAGAAGACACGTACGCTGAGCTCAAAATTGCTGGCAACGCAGCATTCGAACGAGGTAACAGCAACCTCTGTGCTTTATTTCTTCTAAACTGTTTGCTGCTCACACTCAGTAAATTGCAGGGAACTTTGCTGAAGCATTACGCACGTTTGAATTGGCTCTTGACATATGTGTACCTGACAGCTTGGATGTAGCCAAACTGCACAGCAACATCTCAGCCACTCTGTTCGAGCTGCATACCTTTGACCTGGCAGCCGAGGCAGCAGAAGCGGCAATTGATTTGTGTCCCCATTGGGAGAAAGGGTATCTCAGACACTTCCAGGCTTTGGTGGCAGTTGAGGACTTCTCAGGAGCTTTGCAAGCTGTAAATAATGGGCTGCTTCATGCTCCGACAAGCATCACACTACAGAAAGCCAGACAAACACTGCTCGAGCTTCCTGCAGCTGCATTACAGCCCCGCGAGCATGTGCGCTGTAGTCAGCCCAACCACCCAGCGCTATCTTTGCAGACTGCTCTTGGCAAATTGCAGACTGCAGGTGAGCAGTGCATGCTGGGCATGCTTGCTCGTGTGCCAGAGGAAGCTCACTAAGAATGTTTTGCGCCGGCTGGCGCAGGCCNCTGACCCATGTTTGCAGTGTACTACAGCAGAAGCAAGAGTGCACAGCCAGCAGTTGCGCTTGCTCTGATGCAAGCCAAAGCCCTCACGGTGTGCCTTGCTTTCACCAGCAACACGGTTGGACAGCCTCAAGCAACTATGGGTTCAACAGCTATGTGAAAGCTACATGCCAGGCCCCCAAGCAGGAACAGAAAGCTGTGGCTCAATGGTAGATTCTAACATGCTTCAAAGTGCATGACAGGCACTGCCACTTGACCACTTGAGCACGCTCTGCAGATAATGCACCTTTTCAGTGCGCATTGCTGTCGTGAGGCAGTTGTGTTTTGGCAAACTCAAGGCTGCTGAGTCAGCCAGATGGTAGCTGAAGGTAGCATTCATAAGCAAGCCTATTTAGGGACGCTGTAGCTGTGTTTCANCTGCTGTTTGAGCTGCACTTGTCATTGCATTGTGCAAGTGCCCTCGTCCCATACAGGCATACGG
The DNA here is from genome assembly GCA_000818905.1 of Trebouxia gelatinosa. Lineage (NCBI taxonomy): Eukaryota > Viridiplantae > Chlorophyta > Trebouxiophyceae > Trebouxiales > Trebouxiaceae > Trebouxia > Trebouxia gelatinosa. The sequence continues at coordinate 6,027,585 of KN805368.1, read as the reverse complement.
GCCCCTGTCTTGCTTCTGGCACATGATGGTGCTTCTGCCACACTACAGCAAGGCTCATGCATGTGTTGTAACCCTGCTCTACGTGTCAATGCTGTTGATGCAGTATACAGCATGCTAGCTGCACAGCACAAGGGTGTAGCATCTGTGCAAAACAGTGTCAAGCTGACAGTCCTGATAGTGCCAACAATGCTGTACATATATCACATCCACCCAGTGCATGGCCAGAAGACATTGCGGCGGCCAACATCTTCTGACCAGGCACTAGCTTGATCTGTTTTAGCTGGCAGCAAGGTGTGACAAAATCTGCTGTGGTTCTACTTGTGGTCACTTGGTAGTGTGGAAGCCTCGGTCACAGCAACGTATAGTTGTAGCCACTGATCAGATTTTGTGTTAGTCACTTTGATAGGAGCTGATCGACCTGTCATGCTGCAGGCTTTCATCGAGAAAGCTGACCTGGAGAAGCTAAAAGCACATCGTGCAGCAGACTACAAGGGCATGGAGCAGCATGTGCGCATGAATGAAGCCGTGTTCCAGGAGCAACATGGCACTGAAGAGGAGATCTACGCAGCTGCTAGGGATACTGCTGCTGAGTTCCTTGAAAACTTTGATGAAGCTATGGCAGAAGAGGAGGAGTGNTACGCATGCAATGCCAGGTAGCTGCACCAGGAACAGGACCAGCTTCCTTCTGTACAAGCTGATGCACTTACAGCTCATCTGGGCGGTGAGTGTTGGGTGGGTTGCCACCTGTTAGGGCAATGTTGTCCAGGCAGAACTGGATAGCACCATTGCCAGTGTTCTGAAAGCCCAACTGATCAACACGGGTCAGGTCGCAGTTAAACTGAGAGATAGGGATGGACNTGGTGAACTTGCTGGCTTGGCTCCTTGTGGCAATTGTTTTGTGGACGTCTATCTGAATAGCAGCACCCAGCTACCCAGCAATATGTTTTGGAGCAAGCCATCTGCAACATCAAGTGAAAAAGAGCATATGATGTTGGCATTGAAGTGAAAGGTGGCACTGCCTCCTGCACTGGCAGCAAACTGGTCGCAATGTGAGCAAACCTGCTACCATCATGTCTTCTTCATGCCTGGACAGCACTGCTGTCCTTGGCTTGATACATGTATCTCCACATGCGCACACCCATCTTTTGAGCTGCATTTGAGCTCGCACCACACAGGAAATCTGTATCTAGCCTTCTTATCATGTAGTCGCCATTTTAGCACTGCTGGGTCTGACATCTTGAGCAGCGGAAAGCAATGGGAAGTATGCTTATACCTGCACATGATGTCATTGCCTACCTCAACATTACAGCTGTGCTTGACTTGCATGTAACACGTTGCTACTGATGTATACACCGCCTGCTTGCTTGCAGTACATATACTTGTCTGACCGCGAGTGTGCGTTTTCATGTTGATGTGTGTTGATGTGTGTAAATGGTTGCATCAGTCCTGACCTATACTACAAATGCACGACTTGACTCACTGACGTGGGCACATATCACAACACTCCTCACGTCCTCTGCGACTGTAAATACAGTCTTGCTTCCAGGCGACACATGCACAGGTTGCAAATTGAAACTNACACCCAGCTTGCAGCAGCAGCTGCAGATGCGCTGACTGTCGAAGTCTGTCAAAGTCGGTTCCCTCCGGGCAATCCCCGGGACGCTCGCGTCGACAGACACTATTACCATGGCTCGCAAGTCCTCACTTTGACTTTCANAGGTAGGCAATGAGCTCAACAACATTTGGTGGATCATCGTCATTCACAAAAGCTGGCACACGAGAAATGCATCACTGGCTTCACTTGACATTCAAAATTGGCCAAGTCATGGGTGAATCTGCCTTGCTTCGTCTTGAAGGCACCCCACATGCAGGATTTGTTGTCAGGCAGTTGACGTGATTCAATCAAGTATCACTGATGTAGTCTGACACCTCACCGCAGCAGAGGTGCAGAAAGTGGTTGCATCTGCACTTTTGCTGTCTAGCATGAAGGGTTGATGGCTGGCGCATGGTTTCTGGTCTTTCATTTCGACAGCGTCTTGAATGCATGCCACAGTGCAGCAGCAAAATCGGGTGATGAACGACAGACAGGAGGTGCAANTGTCGCCAAACAATCACTGACATTGACTTCAGACACACAATGAATTATTGCGCCTGATTATTGCAGAGTAGCACAATGTGTCAAGATAAGATGTTTCACTTTGCTCACCTTGAGTTAGACTTGCCTGCAGACCTTGTGGCGCCTCCATTACGCCAAGTTTTACCACCGGGACTTGAAGCCGCAAAATGTAATGGTGTCTTTGGGGACAAGGAAGAAAATGGGTGTTCAGCTGGTAGACTGGGCTAGCGCACGAAGCGAGCAAGAAGGTGGGTTTGACACAGAACAACCCACTCAGCTTGCGTGCCCTTTGCAATCATAACCCGATTGCTGCATAGCATGAACGGCTCAAACAATCTGTCCACGCCTACATGCAGGATAATGTCATATTTCGCTGTTATGTCAAGACACTCAAGGCCGTTTTGCTTTTAACATTTGTGTTTGTATACATGCTGTTGCGCACTCACCACATGTGCTCGATATGCTTCTCCAATGTCAACACTTGGTACTCAAAGCATACCTAGATTCTGTTCACATGTGGCTGTCTTGATTACAACCGCTCGCCTTGCTTATGCTCAAAACTCCCATGAGAACCTTCAACTGCAGATCACTTGGGGAATGAAGTTTTCACAGCGCAGTATGCTTCGCCAGAACTCCTTCCCTACTTTGCTGCAACCACTATGGTCACGCTCCCAGATGCCTACAACGATGTCTGGGCCTGTGGGGTGATGCTGCAACGTGTCTTCACTTGTGCCAATGAAGATTGGCCGGAAGCCTTTGAGGTGAAGCTGCCAGCTGAGCAGCAGGAGGCATGCAAGCGCCTCACTGCACTTGAGATGGACGGTCTAATTTGCNGTGCTTTGAAAATATCATGTGCACATGCAAAGCTGCGAGTTCAGCAGCGTCACAAGCAGGATTGTTTTAGTAGGCTAGCACACTTGTATGGGTGTGATGCAGTATGGCATAACTGAAAATGCATGACCTGAGGTGCTAATCAAGGCTGCAAGGCACACATAAAAGAACAGGTAGAAATACACTCGGTCCTTTACTGCCATGCAGCAAGCTCTGGTTCGGCGCTGAGCAGCTGGTGCTGAAGGTCCCTGTGGCTAGGACTGCTCTTGTGGCAACGGCTGCTGAGGGAAGCACACAGCACTATCAGATATCAAGTTGGATGAGCTGCAAAGTGAACTTCCAGACTTGAAGAGCATCTCCTGGATGAAGTAGCAATGCAGGTAGTATGGGGAGATGCAGGTGCTAAGCATACGTCCTACAGACTTATGCTGAGCGCCTGAAATGCTATTCATGCTGTTCAGCGGTCCATATCTGTGGTCTGACTTGCGNTGCAATGACAGCACATGCTGATCACCAAACATGCGTAAGAGTGTGACGTGGGAGGAGCTCTTGTTTACATGACTCTGTTGCCGGTAGTGCCCAATGATAGCATTTTGCCCAAGGGANCAGGTGAGCTTGACTGCAGATGCTGGCATGGCTACCGAGACTCGAAGGCATGGCCGCAACCACGTCTGAACCTCATGGCTCAGAAATGTATAAGCATAACGAGAAGCTTGANTTTGCAAGATTCGGTACTCTAGCAACTGTGTGGGTTGCGCGGAAGCCAGCTGGATTTGGTGAGTGACAAACCCGACTCGAGTTCTGTGTTGCACTGTTGCAAGCGTTCTGATCGGCGTTTGCTGCCTGGAACATGACGAATTTCTCCTGCACTATACTAACTGTCAGCTTTTCTGCATGCTCAACCATAGCTCACCACTTCACAGCGGCTCTACAACCTGCGTCTGCACACAACCCTCAACAAACGTCGTCCTCATCTGCTGTCCACCTCAACAACCTTCAACCCCCTCCATCAGCTTCTTCAACCCCCGTACTTCTCCCTTGAGTTCCATGAGCAAGCTCAACATCTCATCTGTCACCAGACTCAGACCTGAAGTCTTCGTCCTCATCTNCATGGAAGAGGTGGCCCCAGCTGTGGCCCGCTTACTCACGCATGCACAGCCTGAGCTGCGGGGCACTGCTTTGAAGACTTTGTCCAACCTCTTGCTGGATACAGAAACAGTGAAGGTATGCTGATTGCAAACGTAACTACACGTTTGGCCGGCCGTGTTCACTGATCCCTTGGGTCTGCAGTCTGGTTCCTCAAGGTTTCAGTAGATTGTAGACTGTTGCTGATATATGGCAAACAACAGATAGCATGTTCAGCTGCGTGAATGTTAAAGGGTGGGGAGTTGTCAGGCTGCATCCTTCATATCTGTGACCCTCTGTGCATGCTGCAAAGTCCAGGAGAGATTTTGTACTGTACTATCAGCTAATTTTATATAAAGACTTTCAAAATGTTCTATATTACACTTCTATAGTATCAGTTTTATTAATTTTATTAACTTATATGCAGACACTCAATGTGCTGTCTTGGCCTGTGACCTGTGTGAGGGCAAGATGCATTGCTGCCCCACTTCCGCCTCTGCTGACATCTCAAGCGCATGACAAGCACAGCGTATGCAGTATAAAATGCTCACAGCTGGACAATGCTGTGCTTGCGGCATGACACGTTGAGGCAATACGTCTTGCTTGTCCGTTCTGAACAGTACATTGTGCACACCATGTTACCGAAGCTCAACACTGCAGATTGCTGGATTCAGTTGTACATGGTACACCATGGCAGCACCTTCAGCCATGCGGTCTGCATGACACCAAACATGTACAGATGTCAGGATTCAGTTTCTTCCTGTCAGTAAGATGCATGCTTGCATGTTACAGCAACAGTGGTGTTGCAGGACAGCGTGTGTGAATCAGGTGCACTGCAAACTCTGGTGGGTATGCTGGAAACACAAGATGCTGANGCTGTTTGCATGTTGTGCACACTGCATGTTGGGCTGCTGTTTTATGGTCTCACAGACAGCCTGCTTCCTGACTGCTAAAAATGCACTGTGGAATGCTGAGTGCAGACACCATCCTGGGATTTGAAACATCAGCATCATTGTTTTGGCATGCGAATCCCCATCAGGACGCTCATAGGCAGTTNATCCGCATAACAAGCTGCTTGCTGCAGAGAGACCGCAAGCCACGACACCCACTCTGTAGCGCCCAGCAACACTCACCTATCTGGTTGCTTGCAGGTGTGGCAGCAACAACAGTGCCATGTTTGCCGACATTGTGCCAGAGCAGCTGAGGTCCACTGTGTATGCCTTCGACAGATCCTTTGAAGGAGCTGTGGCCGCCTGTGCCAGTTGCGGCGCTTCTGCCTCAGCTTTTCTCTTCTTGCCAGTGTCTGCAGCTGAGGCATCTATTGTAGCTTTGGCTGCCTCCGATGTATGCCTGCTGCTTGCAGGTACAATATTGGCCTGCTGTTGCATCAGCTGAGCTCTGTGCATTGNAGTTAGGTCTCGCATGCTCTATTTGCATGGTTAAAGATGTACCGTCATGAGCTACTCTGGCTTGCAGGCACACAACAGCATGAAGCAAATCTTTCGTGCCATGTCCCTGGACCTCCAACTGGTTTATCAAAGTGACTGCTAAGATGTAAAATCATGCTTCTCTTTCATTTGAGTAGCAGATCTTGAGTCACGAGCAAAGTAAGTTGCAGCACTTGCCATGCAGCCTTTGAGNTCTCCGCAACTACTGCTGTATCATATGTGGGTTGTTGCAGGAGAGGGAACAGGCTGCAGAGGCAGCTAGAGCAGAAGCTGCCATGAAGCGGGCAACAATGGAGAAGGATCACATGCGGCGCTTGGAAGCTGNTTGTCACATGCACATGTACTGCAGCCTGCCAGTGCTGCAGACCATGCTGTCCAGTGTCTGCAACAAGGCTGACACAAATGCTTCTGTGCTTGTCAATCACCTGCATGTCCTGATAATCAGTGCCTGTTGCGCCTGAATGAGCTTCTGATGTAGACTGCATATACCCTTTGCATGTACACTATTCTGCTGCCTCGTTGCATGCTTTGCATGCCAATATACAGATTGCCACACTGTCCTGGTGACACATCATGTTGCTGTAGCATGCAAACGTCTCCTGCTGCCGAACTTTGATGTGATTTCACATTATTGATTGCTGTTTGCAACACGTGGTTTGCAATACATGGTGAAGGAGAAGCTTGGCAACACAGTCCAAGGAGCCTGCGGGTCATTTCTGGAACCTTTCCAGCATACAGAAGCCAATCAATGCACATCTGTGTGATGCTCTGAAGGACAGGCTGCTGTCCTTCAATGCATCGTAGAGATGTGCATTAGCTTCTGAATGCTGCAAAGGTTCCGGACAAGATCTTTAGCCACCTTGAACTGTGTTGCCAAGCCTTCCCTTTACCACGTAGAGCAAACACCAATCAATGCTGTCAGGACTAGAGAAACAAACAACTACAAGAACACAAAGAACTTTGGCAGCAACAAAGGAAACCTGCATACCAACCAGAAATGTATAGTTTCTGTGACGCTTTGTGACTGACAAAAAGAACAACTGACTTCCTTACAATGCAAACCCCTTGNTCCTCTGTCCCCTGCTGCAACTGCTGCACCTCCCTAGCATGCTGCCTACTCATGTCCTCTGCCTGNGTATAGGCAAGCTGTAACACATGCAATGTCATGTCCAGGTTGCTTCTAACTTGGGCTCTGCAACACTACTTGCAAAGGTTTCTGAGAAGCAGCTGACTTACCTGAGGGTAGTTGTCCGAGTCATACACATCAAATGCTGGCAGAGCATTGGCAAGCTGTGTTACTTGCACAATGGCATATGCTGCAAAGATGAGCATACCTACATCAGCACATGCAACAAATTTTCGCCAGGGATGACTGTAGTGCAAGCTGCCACATCAGTGCTATTGACAGCAGGCAGGCAGACTGCGCAACATGTGCGGCATCAACACACAGCCTGCCTGGACTCAGTATGGTGATGTGTGTCCCACCTGACAGTATGTGCAGTGTTAATATACAGCATGTTGCTTCAGGGAACCCATAGCACCAATACCCCTCCTGGTGCTGCATGCATGCTCACCAGGTACACATGATTGTGGTGATACAATTGAGCAGCAAGTTTGTGTTATGGCTGTCATCAAGGGAGCAGCAGGGCATTCAGGCGTAGAGATTTTGTAAAGTACACATCTGTCAGGTGCAAATTTCAAGACAAAGAGCACTTACAAAAGGCTTGCAGGNCTGCCAGGCATGCTGCATTCCAGCAAGCTTCAGACATATCACTCAACCATACCTTCAGGTATACAGTCCCACTCAGCCAGGCCCCAGTTGGCATTACCAGGTATCCCAGCCAGGGGATTCCCGCATCCAATCCCTGGGATGAACGGGCTGTCCCCGCTTTCATTGCACCAGACAGATCAATACAGCAGCAGCAGCAACAATGGCAAGGCAACCTATCCAATGATCATTTCATTGACATACATGCATTGAATGCTGCTCAAGCAAGTGATCAAAGACAGCTAAGCAGCATTGCGCCGCACCCACTGCATCCACATGCAAGCACAAACAGCAATGGCCTCATTACAGCTCAGTCAGTGCCACGCTCAGAACTTGCACAGCAAGTGCCTTTCTATGAAAGCAGCCCCCAATACACTGCCGTGCGAGCACCTCAGAAGAAGTCATTGCCAGCAAAAGCTATCAACATCGTCAAAGGCTATTTACACATCCGCACAACCAAACCTGGCCTCCAGATAGGATCACACAACCCAGATGGCACTCCTAGCAGATNTTCCCTGGCACTGCTGGGCTGCTGCAGTGGTTGCGAGTCGGGGGGCAACAATTGACTGAGGTCATGAGAGGCAGCATGACCTGTTGACATGTCAGGCGATGCCTCATCCTGAGCAGCGTGATCTAATGTTTCTGACTTGTCTGTCTCATCAAGCACCACTTTAGGTGNTGGGTGAGGGCTCTGATGGGGCGGCACATGGTCTCGTTTGCCACTTTGATGAAGCCCATTGCAACCTGCATTCAGTAGTTGGGGTTTAGAGTCAAAAACGCTGGTGTGGCAGCACAGGGTTTCTTTTGCCACTTTGATGAACCCCATTGCGGCCTGCATTTAGGAATCGGGGAGCTCTGATGGGGCGGCACATCATCTCATTTGCCACTTTGATGAAACCCACTGCAACCTGCATGGGGCGTGGAGCTTTGTGCGTAGCCCAGCATTTGTTGCTGTCTTTCTGCAAACTGGTACTGGTAGCTACCTTGAGATGTGGAATGTTTAGGGAATGATCCAGAATCTGATGGTGAGACACCTGGCAGCATAAACTGAACAGAGTTCTGGGTGGGTACTGACCCATACTCACCAGAGTCACAGAATCTTGTCCACCCAGGATCGCATTACTCATGCCCCAGCCATGAAAGGGTGCCATGCAAAACTGCNCTCACAAGCACTGTAGACATGCGCACACCATGGCTGCAATGCTCACCAATCACACTCCTTGAAAACTCGCAGCCATAACATCCTTCCATGCAATGCTGCAGGTCCTGACTGATCACAGTGATGAGGTGTGGCATGTGGCTTTCTCACATGATGGCACCATGTTAGCATCTGCATCCAAGGACATGACGGCAGTCATATACAAAGTACAGCGGCAGGAGCAGCGCATTGCAAAGCACTTGGTGCTAACTGGGCATACTGGGTCCATAGGCTATTTAGGCTGGAGTCCCGATGACACCATGCTAGCAACATGCGGCAATGACATGATCCTCAGNTGCGGTTGTTCTGGCTCGGTCCTGCAGCTACGACTCCCTTGCGTCCGTTATACCTAGGTCGCGACACAACTGTCAGATATCTGCATCTGCGCGTTTGAGTGTGCAGCCAGCCTTAGCATGTTGCCTGTATAGCTTACTTTCTACTTACTAGAAGTGCTTACTATGACGCTGCTATGCATAGGAGGCGCGCCACGCTTCAAAAGTGCCTGTAGCACAGGACCTCCAACGGCTGTTCACAAAGGACAATGCTGAGCATGCCTTCCGATCTGTAATGCGGCGTATTGTGGCCGGCACCCTGTATAGCGTTGATGGAACACCAGACAAGGAGCCCTGGCTGAGAGACTTTCAGATCCTTTTTGAGGGACACTGGTCACCAGACATTCTTCCTTTTCCAGCAAAAGGTGGCAGACAGTTCCTGGCTGGTGAGTCAGCTACCATCGTTCATGCTCATGCTAGCACTCNAAGGTTTTGCAAGTATGCAAAGCTGTCCTTGTCTGCTGGGGAGGTTGCGTCAGCGCCCATGTGCTGTGTGGAACCGGTACACTCCGTGTGATGCACATGGCTGACAGCAGAANGAGGCCGTTGACTTGCAAGCAGACTTTGTCGTCCGGACCAGGTGGAGGTGGGGTGTCCCAAGTAGAAGGGAGATTGTGCCGGCTTCGATTGATCGTCATAAGCCGGGCCACCGCCCTTGAATTGAAATGCGTCCGGAGACACCTTAACCTGTCTGCCACCTGGAATACTTCGACACGAGCTACTGCAGTTGTCCAGCTGTGCCCTTCANTGTGACAGAGCAGGACAAGCATGCTGACAGGGTCAGCACATTGCATTCGAGGAGTCAAGTGTGTTGTACAGGTAGCCACCTGGTTCAGACAGGCATGCTGGCACAGTCAAGACAGCTACAGACAAGGCATGACAAGGCTCATCTGAGGAGGCTCAAGTGTGCACCACAGCACTGAACATACAAGCCCACCTAACGGCAAGTCACGGTTGATGTTGTCAGACTGATCTTGCTTGAACTTGTCCAGCTCTGTGACACAGGCTGAGCTGACTGTGGCCCCGGTGTAATTGTCCTTCTCCTGCTCTTTGAGCTGATCAGTCAGGCAGATAGACAGACGTCCCAAGCCTGGCATGACATCGCCGCAGAACTCATCAATATCGCCCTCACAGATGCCTGCAGGATAGGACACCTCATCGCAGTACCACACTTGCAAGCTTTTTTTGATGCATGTCTCTCTCCTACACTGCTCTGGAAAGACAGAATTCTCGTACTGCTANTGCAACAGGTGTTGCTGCTGCTGCAGGTACTGCTGCAACCGGTGCTGTAGGCGCTGCGGTGCCCTTTGCATTTGAATCAGTCTGTCCGTTTGGTAATAGTGAACCCTGTGGTGGGTTCAGCTTGAGCGACTGCAGCTGCGCATTGCCAAACCTCTCAAGGTCNGCAGCAGATGTGCGGCAATCCAGTTAGCACTAGCAGTGGCAGGGTGCTGCGGCCAAAGGTATCAACCACACCGCATTGCACAAGAAGTTCTGTGGTTCTAGTACCAAATTGTTTGTTTCATCACAAAGGAATCTGCCTTCTCAGCTTGTATCTNGCAGGTTTTGGAGCAGTACAAGCCAGTGGTGTGGGAGTATGCCCGCCTCAACGTGAGCTACAATGTGCTGTCCAAGCGCAAGCTGAACAAGCTGGTGACGGGGGGCCATGTGAGTGGCTGGGATGACCCTCGCCTGCTCACTCTGGCAGGCCTCAGACGCAGAGGCGTCACCAGCAAGGTGCAGCCACACTGTTATTCATGTTGGATGAGTGATGTACTGCACTAAGCCATGATNATGTGTGGGATGTGCACGCAGCCAGGCTGGCAGGGAGGCCTCACCTTGCTTTCCAGCTTGCAGCGCTCCTCTTTGACCCCGGCACTGCTCAGAGGACTGCCTGCACAGGGCGGCTTTGAAGCTGCCTACCATGGTAAGTCACTAAAGACAGCTTGTGTGTCTGCTGCTGTTCTGACATGGTCAATATTAGTTAGGGTGCCCTGCATGTAACTTATATACCGCCCATTGCTCACCTGTCACTCGTTAGCAACACTGGTTGTTGTGAGACACAGATCGACAGTGTCAGCATGGTGTTGCCAAGAGCNGCAAGGATGATGCAGGAGACAGCATGCAGAGCTCACAGGAGTGTACCTGGGTCAAATTGTAGTACTGCTTTTCGTCTCCATACAGGTCTTCATTCCACAAGTAGGAGTATAGCTGAAAGACAGGGTCCACACCAATGCCTGCCGGGGTTGCATTCACTGCAGCCCAAGTGCCGTCTTTGCCAATCCCTACAGCCCAAAACAGATGTTCATTGTGCCTGGGGTGCAGGCAGCTGCGGCAGTCCTNTGTGCTGTACATGCCATACTGCGCTACGCTGTGCACTGAATCGGATAGGTCACAGACACTGATTTGGACAGTCTGTCAACTGGCAGCTGATGCAGGGTGCATATCACAAGCTCTCCAACCTTCATGATGCAACAGCAGTTACTGTCTTCAGCCACTTGCAGATCAAACAGGCTTGGATTTTGCGCTAAGCCAACAACATGTTGCAGAAAACAACATGACTGACTGTCACAGTAATGTTGTGCCAACCATTGCCAGAGATGTACCAGCTGGATGAACAAGCAGCAGATCTGGAGAGTGAGCCTTGAACCAGAGGCTGAGGTCTGCCACCGCTGCCAAGACCTTTGGGGTGTCTANAGCCATTCCACCTGTCAACAAAGCAGGCAACCTCTTTTGGGGTCCAATTTCTGGAAATGCAGTCTTGTGACTGAGGGCATCCCACGCTGCATGCCAGGTCATCTATCTTGCTCTGCACATGTCCCTGAAGGCAACCTTGACAGTACAGATGCTTGCCACTGGCACAACATGTTGCTTGTCCTTGGGTCAACTGGATGCTTGACACAGCCCCATCCACAGGCCCTGCCCATGCATACTCCTCCCAGCAAACACAGCNAAGATTGCAGTCATACATGCAAGCTCAAACTTGCCTGCAGACAGATGATGGCAGAGATGCCAGCCTCGTCCACTAGCCTGTCAATGTCGGCTGTGCTTCTGGGGCAAGAACCAACAATTATCTCTGGAGTGATGTCATTCCAGTTCAGACTCCAGCGCCTGCAGCAACGTGTTGAGTCGCTGAGTGTATGCAGGGGCCACTCGATACACCAGACAGCTTAAGCAGATGCTGCACATTGGTGGTGCTAACAATCACAGTCTGTAGGTAAGCTCTCAAGAATGATGTGCAGCAGCTGGCCATCGATTAATAATGTTGCTAGGTTGAGTATGGGCAGTCTTTGTTTGTTGGTATGTATGTTGGTGTGACATACCACTGGTCAGCTGAGCCAACCCCTCCACCAGACTCTTGCCACCTCTTATGGTTTGCTGCCTCTTCTGCCTCGCTTGCTGTCGGTTCCACTGTAACACACCCCCAATGTCCAACACAGCGCACAGGCTTTGCCTTGGGTGTAGCTGCAAAGCGAAACCTATCAAGCAACGCTGTTAGGTCAACTTCTATCTCACCAGAGGCTGCAGAACAGGAACACATCTTGAGGTCCAAGCCGCGCCGGCGAAGCTTCACTTTGTGCCGATTCAAGCTGAGCACTCGAGCTCTGCCAGGACGATAAGCAGTGCAAGAGCGGTTGACCGATTGTCTACCGATGAGAGGTGTAGAGGACTTGCCGGTGACGTTTGCAATGCGCGAGAGAGATTGTGGCAGATGCATTGGTGCGAAAAGACCTAGACAACCCGCCCGCGGCGTATCGGTGTCCGTTCCTGTATCAAGACATCCGCAGTGCAGTGCATCTCGGAGGAATCTGTGCAGGGCGTTTCGCATTTTGNTGAAGATGCTATGCAATGCCAGCCTAGCAACGTCGGCTCGAGCGAAGACCGTAACGACGCCGAAGAGGCAGCTGATATACTCAACGCCATCATGGGTCTCTCCGCTATCCCACAGTCGCGTGCAGCCTCAGTGAAGCCCGTCAAGTCCGCCGGGCGTGTGCGTGGTCGCGCTTTGACTTCCTGTCTGTCGAGCGCAATGCAAGTCACAAGCGCACAGTCAGCATGCTCCGCGCTGAGACCCAGTCTGTTCGCAGGGCAGGAGCAACGTTGACACCAGGTCAGAGGACATCCGAGTGCCAGATAACATCTTTACTCTGAACTGTGAACTGTGCAAAGGAGGTCATCATGAAGAGCAGATCATACTGTGTGATCGCTGCGACAAAGGCTGCCATATGTTTTGCCTATCACCTCCTCTGCAGACCGTCCCAGAAGGAGAGTGGATCTGCCCACTCTGTGTTGCCAAAGATGCGCATGGCTTTGTTGAAGGGCATGAGTATTCCTTACAAGAATTTGAACAGGCAGCTAGCGCATTCAAAAATGACTTCTTTGGTGGGGCTGCTGCTGCTGATCAGGTACTGACCATAAGGCATGCATGCCTGCTGTAGGGACCTTTCTGTCTGTTCAGGCACCACTGAGTGCACGCACACATTGAGCAGGCAGTGTGCAGTATTAAACCTGANGAGCCCTGTCACCTCCACATTGATCGTCGTGCCTGTCACGGAGCAATTCTGCCCTGCTTGTAGGCCAGGTTCACTCAAGCACTGCTGAAACACAAAGCCAAGGTGTACTTCCCAGCAGACAGAATCTTCTTAACGACTGTCTCGGGCCAGCCCAAAAGCCACGTCCTGCAGGAGCTGGANCTCAACACGGCCAGGCAGCTACTCAGCAGACACATCCTGTTCATCTATGAGGGTGCAGCTGAATACTCAGCCACCGACATATTGACTTGGCTGTGCTGCGCACAAAAGTCTACATATAAAAGGCCACATTGCATCTTGGCAGCTTGCTCAGATGAAGTGTTGTTTGCTGGTGCATCAGCAAGGGCAGGGTCACATATCAGTGAACGTAGAGTACCTGCCTCAGTCACCAGTCAGGTGAGCAGCAAGAAGCCAAAAAGGCATGAAGTACAGTGTTGCCAAGTCTGAACACGCCACTGCAGGCTAGGAATGTGGGCTACAGTCAGTAACAGAACGTATGAATGTTGGCTACGGTCAGTAGCAGGACTGAAGAATATTGGTTACAGTCAGTAACAGAACCTAAGTATGTTGGCTACAGTCAGTTGCAGGGCTTACTTGTTGCAGTGATGATGAGATAGAGGGCAGAGTAGGCTGTGCCGGTAAGAGAGATGATGTTGTAGATGCGGAAGTGGCGGAAGGTGGGGATAAAGGTCATGGTACCGGACAGGGCAGCACCAAAGATCAAGGTCCAGGTCCTGCATCAGAAAATAGCTGTTATGGAAAATTTTTATGTCTGCTATTGTTGTTGTTATTGTTCTTATGATTGCTATCATTACAATCAGCATTATCATACCTATTGTCTTGACATTGACTANGCAGAGTGAATGGTCCTGCGAGCAGTGCAGAGACGAAGACTGAAGCCTGCTTGGAGCTGCTCAGGTGGACTGCTCGTCCAGCAAAGCCGCAGTCACAACGGCTCTGGAGTGAACGCACCTGAAAGCAGAACGGAGCCCGTACACTTGCGGAGATTTGTGGTGGCGGAGGAGAGGATGTTACTGCTGAGCGAGTGGGAGCAAGGTCGAGGTCGAATAGCTTCAAGTACAGTTGTAAGCTGTCTGCGTACGCCGTAGGCATCCTAAATAACACACGCACAGGGGAAGNCAGCATATGCATGTGCTTTGCTAGTTGCATGCAGAATCATGCTACACACTTCCAGCTTTGATGCATGGCATGCTGAGACCAGCAAAGCACACACTTTGTGACACTAGTCACATACCTGCTGATCTGNTCATTGAATCGCATTGTTGGCATGCTGCTTCAAGGTTAGGTTAGTAGCATGTGCCCGTTGCCCACTCCTTACTGCTGCTGCTGGGTATGCATTGTAGCTCCAAGTGTTTATTGAATGCCAGGCATGGTTGTGTCNGCGCCTGTGTAGGTGTATGCATTGGACTCCACCTCTGCACCAACCTCGTGTCAAAGTCTGCTCCTGCGCCATACCCATGTGGGAAGCTATGTGTCATGCAGGAGGGCACAGGCATCATCAAGCTCATACCCCACTTGAGTCCTGAGGGGNAGAGTCGGGCACTTCAGCTTGACTGCATTGCGGATCAAGGGCATTCTAACGCGAGGCTTGATAGCTTTTGTTGCTAGCATGCGCAAAGCAATGTACCTTGACAATCAGCATCTGAGCTTCTGGACAAAATTAATGCATGTTCACGCAAGCATATCGACAGAAGTGTCATCAAGCCTTGTCAAAGATTACTTGTGTCTGAGTAAAGTTTTATTTGATGTTTGTAGGTAAGGGCAAGGGGCACGATGNAGCATGATTCACATGAGACTTCACAAGAAGTTTCACAACAGAAGGGATCACCTGAAGCCAAGCTGTTTTGGTACTTCTTGCGAAGTCTCATGTCAATCATGCTCTTGCTCAGCAAGGCAGAGGCCAAGGAAGACACACAAGGTAATGGTTGCTGTCATGGATGTGTTCTGACTCTTCGAGCAANAGGTGGTGTGTCTGCTGCTGAGATGCTGATCAGCGCTACATCAAGCAACGCCATTCTGGGGGGCCAGCAGCTTGCTCAAGCTCAAGATGTAGGCTCCCGCATGAAAAACAAACACAATTGACGTTCACATGCATACTTTGCAATGACAGCATCAGGAGCAGCTGTGTGTCATCAGTCAGACATTGCACAGCATGAAGCTGGTTTACTCCTTGCCTGCATGATTGTGACAAGCAATGTACGCTCAGGCTTGTGCGCCTACGTGTTCAATGCAGCTTGCATGATGTATGCCAGTAACATGTGGAACAGCCTGCACAATGCTGATGACCTTGCTGGTCATGCCTGTCAACGCTGATCAGAGGTCATTGAGGAGTGCTGCATGTACAGGGAGTGGTGACTTTTGATGGGTTGATCATCACAGCCAACTCCACCATGAACACCACCAGGGATGCAGGGCTGGACTATGACATCACCTTCTCTGCTGCGTCCGTCACAGGCATCACTCCTTGGACAATTGGTGNCTGCTCATCCAGGCTTGGAGGGTTCAACTGCTTGTATATTACTTTGACCTACATCAACAGTACAGCTTGCTTGTAGATTACCTTGACCTACACAAACAACAGAACAGCTTGGTCCACATGAGACAGTGTTCAAGATACTGCAGTAGATGCCTTGTTCTTATGATGCAGCAGCTGCCAGCCGGTTTTTTTTTGGCTGTTGTGATGTTGCATGCATTTTAGCCTACTTCACCTAGTCACAGTAGATGCGCAGCGCTTGTCACTTCATGTGCAGATGTCCATGTGAAAACTGTGAAGTGAACAACTGAGNTGGCTGCCACAACCTGCTCTCCTTCATGTACCAGATCTGCCAGCAACTGGAAGCAGCTTGTTAGCGGCAAATTCTTACCGCACATGCAGCTAGTCAGAAGGCATCCAGTGACATCATAATTGCCAGTCCTTGGCATACATGCGATGCAGTGCNGCTGTGAGTGACAATGAAGAAGATGAGGAGGCTGCTGAGCAGATGGCAGCCAATGCACAGCGGCAAGCACAAACCTTGCAAGCTGAAGATGGAGATCCAGAACCTGAAGTATTGCAGCACGTGTTATTCCCTGCACAGGTGTGCTTTTGACCCTGCTGTCTGGATTGGATGTCCGGGGTATACATATTGCTACCCGTTGCTAGTTTGCCGGCACTTCCAAAGCCTGGCAGCACAGATGAGCTGGGAGTGAGCTCCCCACTTGCACATCAATACATTTCACACACATGCCTGCCTTGCACANGAGCCTGTCGGTGGACTTGACTGAGTCTGATCTTGTGTTCAGCTCCTGTGCGCATGGGCATGTCCAACAAGCACATTCCACAGCTGCAAGCCTCAGTCTTCAAGGCAGATGGGTGTTTCAGCCGTGTTTCAAGTTCTGGAATTTCACTGCTTGTATGAGCTCACCAGATGTGCAATTCGCATAACAGCGCCGGGCACAATGACTTGCAGAGAAACAGCGGTGCTCTCCGGTGACGATCAACAGTTGATAGGGGTACCGGTACCAGAACGTATGCCGATGTCCAGATAGCATGACACATATGCGGCAGACATTGGGTCCATGCATGTGGTCCTTGCTGAAATCAGTACCTTAACAGTAGACCACATGTTGCTGCACTTAAACCGGATTGGGTACCATCAGGTACATGCAACGCTGTCAATGAGGACTGCACTGCTGACCTGGTGCAACTGCTGAGGCATNGCGAGCCAGCCGAGACAGGGTTGCACAGCTGGAGGAAGCCAACAGGAAGCTGGGAGAGGAGGTGGAAGCTGGCGTGCAGCTGAGTGTTGATGTTGTGAATCTGAAGCAGGAGTTGGAGGCTGCTCACCGGGAGCTGGAAGCTCAGCGGCTCGCAAACAGAACCAAACTCAACAAATTTGGTCTCCAGGTACTTTTGTGCAACTACTATGCAGCTCAAACCTATAGACAGACCCAGAAAATGATTGCCAACCCAGTTGCTTTCATACAGCTGCTGTATTGTTCGCATGCAGGCTTGGAAACAGCACGGTAAAGACATGGTTTGGCTAGCAGGGTAGGGCCATTTTTGCGTATACAAAGTGCTGCAAGTGCTTCTGATACTGGCTGTATATGCTCTGATCGTGTGTGATTGGCAGCCTCTGCTGACAGCCGACTCCTGGCTATGTTAGCAAGGACAGCTTATCTACCCTGCNACACACCCCACCTTGCTCAGCCTGACCAGCCACACAGCGCCAACACCGCCCCTCACTCCCTTGACAGCACCCCCTGTGCCTCTCACCCTCACCCAGCACCTGCTCCACTGCATGTACCTACTACAGCACCATCCGCTACAGCCCAGCAGCCTTTGTCTGGNGCACCAGGACCTGACAGCAGCATTGGCTGCTACACAGCACTCAACATCCTGGAAGCAAGTGGGCAGCACAACACATTGCTGACACTGCTGGACAGCACAAATCTGACAGCGGTGTTGGACAACCCGTCTCGCTTTGTCACACTGTTGGCACCAACAGATGCGGGGATTGCACAAACCCTGAGGGATTTGAATGGTACCCTACAAGGACTGGAGAATTCGACTGCTGTGCAGCCAGTTCTGCAGTACCACATACTGCCATCACCAGTCATGGTAAGCACAGACATCTGTTCACTGCATGACCAAANCAAACTTGATGACCTGCAACATGATGCCTTTCCTGAGTTGCTATGCAGCATCCAATGGCAAACCCATTTGGCGCCAAGCAAAGCTGATGTTTGAAAATCCAAGGGCTGTACTGCTGCACAGACCCTGGTAGCATCAGCAAGCTTTGCTTGAATGACATTCAACACATTCGTGTCAGCAACAGCTGATAGGCTTCTGCAACCCTGTCCTGACAGAGTCAGCTTCTTTTAGACACATCCAAGAATGTGTCCCTGAAACTGACGCTTACCTGCTTGGTAGTGAGGCGCCTGCCAAACACATTGTCCCATCTGTCAAGGAACATCTGGCGGAGGGTGTTACGCAAGCCAGCCGCTCGAGCTTTCTCAGCATCAACAGCAAGGCGGCGCTGGCTTCTGAATGGCAACAGGACTGCTGCTATGACAAAAGTGGCTAGAATGGTCTTGATCATGTATGCCAGTGGTCCTGCCCATAGGTAGGAGTCCTGCACCGACCATGTTCACTTCATCAGCCTTGCTGGTTTCATCTTAGCCAAGCAAGCTAGAAATTTAAGCACATCAATAAGCAGTTTGAGCAAGTCAGATTGTATATGATTACCTGGGCTTGACAGCACTGACATAATAAGCATTTCCTGCCAACTTTGAATGCATGTTTTCTTTCAGTCATTGGGNGAATTCACCGTCAACAGCTGTTTCAACAGCTGTATGGCCTTGCTGGAGCTAACCTTTGTTTCAAGGGAGGCTCAGCCCATGAATCCTGACCCTCTGTCTGAGGCCAGCTGGCACCCTGAGGAACAGCCTCAGCCATGTGCTCAGGACACTTGGATGCGCGGGGTTGTTCCAAAACGGTGGAATCAGCAACGACAGGGTGTTGCAGGGGTGGAAGGTGATGCACATACCAATCGAGATCTTGTTTTGTTTATCGAGTCGTGCACTTGCAACTGTGCATGTTATGCTTGTCACCAGCAAAGGCAAGTGTTTGAAAGCAACTGCAATCCCTGTCAACAGTCAAACGCTCNGCTCCTGATCCAGCTGAGCCCTCGCCTGGTACTGCAGCTCAGGTGTGTTGTCCTCTACGTTACATGCAGCATACGCCACTCAGGCTTTGCATGTCGCGAGTCTTCTTGAGAAGCACCCTTTGTCATGAACCTTTGTCACAAGAGTGTTTTTGCCATCATGTGCTAGCCCCTGTAAGCATGCCTACAGCGCATCACACCATGTTAGAAGTGCAGTCCACCTGACATGGCTGTGTGTAGCTTTACAGCGCTGCTTTCTGCTAAATGCGGTCAAATTCCTGATAACAAGTGGGGCAAGATATGCTTGCGATGCAGATGGCCGGCGATGCTGCTCTGGCTGAAGAGCTCCAGCAGGCTGAGATGCAAGCAGTAGGCATGGGGGTCCCATCAGACCCTGAGGGCTCCNCACAAGCCACCAGCAATACTGTCTTGGCGAAAAAGCGCGTTGCGAGTTCGCTTGTGCTGCCACCAGCGTCACCAAGGGTTCCTTTGGACCCGACGCGTTTAAGGTTACTGTTTGTCTCTGCAGGTTACGTGATGCCTCACAACACGACAAAGCAGCATAATTGCTGCTGCGAACTTTCTCCTCTGTTCAACGTACCAATAACTTCATCGCGCGGAGTGATCGGACCAGTAAATATGGCATAAAACTGAACAGGCGTCCAGCTACGGGTGAGTGAACCACGGTTTAGGCAGAGCGCCGCAAGCTTGAAATTGGCTAGCCACAAGTGCGACAAGCAGANAGCAATTGTGGGCATGCTGCTGCAGGACAAAGTAGCAAAGTGGTGGCTACCAGATGATGTCCTTTTTGTGAAGGACCTCCCAAGGACAGCTACAGGCAAAGTGTCGAAATTACTTCTCAGAGAGCAATTCAAAAACAACACTCTCTTGACAGTATAGGCTGAGCTCATNTGAGTGGAGCCGGATTGTGCCCTTACAGGGCCAGGTAGAGCAGAGTGCCATCGACAGATACCATCAGATGTTTGACTGCATGGACAGGTACATCATTGACAGTACAGTTTCTCTGCTCTGCAGCACAAAGTGCCGCTTCTCATTGCACAATCTCATTTGGGGACACATACAAATTTGGCTATGTTNTGGTGTTTGATGCTGCCTACAGGTACTTGAATGACCTGATGTGGCCTTCCCTCTGCTGCTGGGAACAGTGTTGCTGTGCTTGCTGAAACGAAATATCAGCTTGGAGTCAAATTGCACCTGTATCATTTTTGTGCCAGTGTGTACAATACGCTACTCAACCTACTGCCTCTCTGTGTTGACAATGTATGCCACCGGTTCTGTGCAGACTATAGGTCTTGGAGGTTGGTTTTACCTTCGGCAAACTCTGAGCGTCATAACTATATAGGCGTGATGCCTGAGCTACGCAGAATATGTTGTTGCGAGCTGTTGATCACTTTCAGGGTTTCAAACACTGAACCCTCGCGAGTTACCGTTTTCCTGCTGAGGAAAGTAGTGCATTTTTGGTGAATCATTATTCGAGCTTAACAGTGACATCAACAGTGACATTCACCAGGTGCCAAAACGGCTCGNGGAGCAAGTGCTGTGAGCAGAACCAGCACAATTTAAGCTCGGCCATCGCCGATAGTACAGAGTCCAGGCGTACCATTGGTGCGACTAGTACTGGCTCCTAGCGTGAACAGCACAGAGGAGCGATATACATGTCCAGGCGGCGCTTTGTGTGAGACTGATAATCCCGGACAGGCCTGTGGGGATGTAGTAATCCCTCAATTCGGGCTTGGCCGGTTATAGTTGACAACCTGCAAGCCGCCTGGCCTTTCGGAAGTCTCGTGCAATCGCAGAACAGTACTTGGTTAACCTCCGGAGCCTACGTTAGGTACAGTTCGTATAATGGCAGCACACTGTGTTTCGCTTGTTGCGCTTGAATCCCCACGGCCTNTGAGAAGCATTGTTCTGGTACGATTGCTGTGGGTTTTGCCACTGCTAGCCGGCGTTGTCGTAAGAAGGGTAAGCCTGCTGCTGATTCATGGAGTACATCGGAGCCGCCGGTTGCGATGATTGCCACTGCATGTCCGGGCTATATGCTTGCAGGCGCGGACACCGTCTGGAGCTGCAAGCAGCTGATGAGGGTAAGATGGCAGTTGAGGTGTAAGCTTTACTACCTGAGGGATGNTATAAGCCTCAGGCTCTGCAGTGTGTCATCTCAGAGATCAGACTGAACATTGTCCACGGAGTCAACACGGAGCACACTGTCAGCAATGTGTCGTCATGGCTGCTGTACTTAAGTTTGGTTCTGCAAGGACAAGGCCTTGGTTACAACAATACATTAAAATTTTTTGCTATCACTGTGGTGATACTAATGTCAGCACACTGTGTCACGTGAGTATTGATGATGATTGTCTGTTGACTCCCAATAACTCCTCAGGACGTGGAATGTGATTGATTGAATACGTTACATCTATCTGAATGGTAAACATGTTTGCACGACTGAAGACATGAATCCTCATGATACATGCTATGTCACATGGCATTTGATTGTGCAGCTGCAATTGTGTAATGACGACATTGTTACAATTCCATCGCTTCACACAGAAACCCCGGGCCACTTGATTAGCTTATAAGCAACCAAACCGCGTATCTTGCACGCTTGCGGCTAAGTTTTCAGCTCTCTGATAATACACCTTTGAGCAGACGAGCTTGTGAGTCTGAGGTTTTAGATTATCACGTCGTGAGTCACAGATTATGCAGGACAGCGCTCACAGGATCGTGTGTCAAAATGCCATGCCAGCCTACTTTCTCAGCCAATATGTGACATGTGCTGTGACAACAGTTGCTGTGACCTGTCGCACAGGGAACGCATGTCTAGGAGACATTTACACACTGTCTTTGAGATAGTGCCTAACCTGTCTACGTTACATAACTCTCAGCTGCTGCAACAGCTCCGAAAGCCATGCAAGCCAATGGTTCGGGACCGGTGAGATTCTTCCGTCGATGAAAGGGCTGATGATCGACCCTTGATCCGAAACACGTGCCGAGTGATTCATCATTATATCGCCTTGGACTGGTCATATTTGAGCCTATCGGCCTACCATGACTCAATGGCTCGAAAAACGCTCGCAGCAATATCGAACGCTTTTGTGCATTGTGCTCTCCGGCCACCCGAACGGCGGTCATGACTCTGTTTGGAGCAACGCCGGTGCGGGCGGCCGTACCAAGCTTGCAGTAAGGCAGGCAGCCTCCTCAGCGTTAGGCGACTTCTGGTCGTCCGCTCAAGACAGGGCGGCGNTGAACGTGAGTGGTCTGTAGGTATAACGCCAAGAGAAGGCATTGGAGAAGGACAAAGTTGGGTCTATAGACACTTTGCTGTGATACTGCTGTGTGGGTTCTTCTAGCAGCTGTAGCATGTTCAGCAAGCAGACAGATCCAATCTGGCAGCAGCAACAGCCTGAAACCTGCTGCACTGCTAGCAACCCTCAAAATGCTGTATCCTTTTAAGATCTTCCAGCTCATGTGTTGTAATTACTGATGCCACGGGTACACTGGACTAGAGTTGCAGAACTCCAAAACAGCCATTATGTCTGATCGCCAAAAGGTAGCTATGCAGTTCAGTGGTCTTGCCATGCATTATGGCAAAATGAGGTCACCCACCCCATGGTGCATGCATCAAGCTCTGCCTGGGGGCTAAGGCCAAGGTGCACATGTTGCTGTGTGTATGCCTCACTGCACAAGCACACCACATCACACAATACTCTGCTGAGCAAGNCGCAAGAGATGTCTTCCTGTGACCGTGACTGAGTCAAGCATGCTGTTCTCCCAGCAGCCTGTGACAAATGTTGCTGCAGGCCAACAAGATTATGAGTATCCAAGCAACATACATCAGGTTGCAGACTGTCAACGGCTGTCGTGATGTGGGACCCTTGGCTTGTTGTAGATATCAGCAGTAGGCATGTTACAAGTGTGTTTAGTTAGCAGAGGATTTGTGGTCTACAAGTGGGGTTCTGAT
This sequence comes from Trebouxia gelatinosa, assembly GCA_000818905.1. Taxonomy (NCBI): domain Eukaryota; kingdom Viridiplantae; phylum Chlorophyta; class Trebouxiophyceae; order Trebouxiales; family Trebouxiaceae; genus Trebouxia; species Trebouxia gelatinosa. The sequence goes on along the minus strand of KN805368.1, from coordinate 6,004,590 downwards.
AGGCTGTCAGCGCAGTCCACGTACCTTCTCAGCCTGCGACTNATGTGCATTTTGCATGTTGACACATGCTGGTGCTCCCGTTTGCTTGTCTACAGGAGATTGTTGGCTTGCACTTGGAGTGGGGTCTTCCGGCTTGCGCACCTTTTGCAACATTTGGCGGTGTACCAGTGCTTCCAAAGACAAGTTGAACGTCCACTGCTGCAGGGTATTCTGGACCTGCACATCTACAATGATTGCACACGCCCTGTCAGCACATGCCACTACGGTGCAACTTGAAGTATACGTGTGAGTGCAGGTCGGCATTCGTACNCCAGCACGCTTGAGCCTCAGCCATTGGAGAGAATGAACTCCATTCCAAACCCACCAATCAAAGTTGAGCAAAGAGCAGAAGGCGTTTCTTGAAAGGTCGTGTGCGCGAACAGTGTACTGCGACTAGCGAAACCTTGGAGTTTTTAAGTCGAGTCGAGCACGTGCACCGGGTACAAAATCTGACTCGTGAGGTCTCTTCGATCGCTCACGTGGGACCAGCACGGTTGATCGGACAGCCTCTGCGACCAAAAAGCAGCCAACGCGACTGGCCTGTCCAAGAAACATCATGCATGTGAGGTTTTGAGCCTCGCGCGCTTTTGGTGTTGGCAACGCAGGGAAGGTGGTGCCAGGTGATTACAAAACGCGTATGGCGCCACTTACCCTGAACGCGTGGCTTGTGTACTGGCTTGTGGACTNGCGAGCCAACAGTGCTTGATCAGTAACTTGCTTGCACTTGCAACTGCAGCAGTGTGCGGGTGCAATGCGGCAAGTCGCAACAGCGTTCGATCGGACAGCCGCTGAATAGGTTTCATAGAAATGCTGCAACGTCGTGAAGGATTACAGACTNCTCTGCTGACTGCCGCAGCGCTGCGTGCGTCAGATGCGTATGCACCCCAAAGCAACAAACTCGTATATTCCCTTGCTGATGGTGTTGCCAAAGCATATGGCTGTAACATGTGCTGTTATCAACATACCAGTAACAATCAGTAATGCTTGAGCAATCAGGATCTGGGTGCCTTTCTGGTGTCTATGCAAGTCCTTTGGGGTGTTCAGGGAGTTTGGCATCATTGTTGGGATGCTGCGTTGTCAATGCATGTCTTGCAACATCACATGGAGGACACGCCTAGTAATGACCTAGCATTGGCTGGCATGCTTGAGGATTGATGGTGTCATGGTATTGTGTCATCCAGGTGTGGCTGCCAAAGGGGGTTGCAAGTCAGACACATGTGAACAAGGGGCAGGCTATGCCGCGCAAGCTGCGCCATGTGGGTGGCCTCAGAGGGGCCCCTGGAACCAAGATGACCATTCTTAACATGGAACTGGATCTGGGACAGCCGTACCAGCAGTAGTCACAGGCTCGACTGTGACATCCTACTGTGTAACATGTTTCTTTGTCAGCAGTCTAAATTTCCAAGCCAAACAATTATATGTGCTTGTACGCAATGGTAGCACATGTGTACACAATAGGTGCACATGTGACCCATCTTGATGTTGCTGTGTACAGGGGATAAATTTCTCATTGTGCACATGCTGTTTATGGGACAGCGCTTGCTGACACATGTTGATGATTGCACATGTAGACTGCCACACAGCACAACACAGTCTGATTGCAAGCATTGTGCAAACGGATTTTGGATTCTGATAACATGCTGTGCTGAAACGAATTTCGGTAACAAGCTTCTGGCATTGATCTGCAAACACACACATACCACCTTTCAAGCATGCTAGGCAGCCATGCCAATGTAGAAAAGTAGAAGTTGGTGTGGATCTGATATTATCATTGTGAAGCAATGCCATTAGCAAAGCCCAAGTCCATACCTTGTGAATGTGCTGCATATACAAAAGCAATTGACCGTGATCGAAAGAGTGCATGTGAACAGTCAGGTNCCGAGGTAAGACTTTGTCTTGCAGTTGCAAATGGTTCACTGCCAGGCACTACAAACAGGGATCACATTACATTCTCTGTCATCATCAATGATTTGCTGAATCCCATTGTATCTCCAAGGGGCGCCACTTTGCTNCATGTATGGTCTGCTGCAGCAGAACAGCAGAACGGTGCACATTGTGTTCTGAACGACAACAGCCCTCTGTTTGCAGAATTGGTGTGTCTGGCATGTCAATATAGGTGCATATTGCTTGCTAGCCAACCCACTTACCACAGTTTCAGTGGAGCAAACATCAGCTGTCACCAGAGATCATGTGTTTGCCATGAGCAGTGTAGATAGCATGACAAGTTTGGCACAGTCAAATGTGGCGCATCATGGAATTGCATTTCATGCAGTGAGCTGTTAGCATGCCTGCAAATTGTTCCTGGCTGAACATAGGCGTGTCTTTGACCCATTCAAGGTCCAGCTGCGTATTTCAAAGTCATCACACCCTGGACACCCCATTAGCCCTGGCAAGGGCAGGGCAGCTGGTGCTGGCCCTGTGCCTACCACTGGCCAGGGCCAAGAGATTCGATTGATGATGCCCGAAATAGGCGCCCTCATGGACTCTAGAGAGTTTGAAGTGCTGACAGATGTCATCAGCAATGTTGGAATGGCCCAGGTACTTACTGTAATCAGCTTCTTCTCTATGTGTGCACTGCGAAGTGGGCATCGCCCACAGACTGATGATTTGCTCCTGCTTATAAGCAACCCCCTGCATAAAGTATGATATGTCTTCATTGCTGCCTCCTGTGACTTGTGTTTCTGCATGTGTGTAAACAGCTCTCAATACATGTAGCCCGTATTTGCATTTCAACTCTGTGTTTCTCCATCAAATGTTGCACAATCTGATTGCAACAAGTTTTGAGTCGTGTCCATCTGTGGTGCAGGGGCCACATGCCACGAGCTTAACACAAGACCAGCGCCTCCTGGTGTCAGATCCCCTTGGAGAATCTGGCGATGTCCAGGCAGCTCGTGAGACATTTGTGTACCTGTGGCAGTATCTGTACTCATTGGAATATGAGGTCAGTTCATCTGTCAAGACAGTGTGGCAGAGTTGTATCAGCTTATAAATGCATCATCTTATGCCTGGGAACCTGCCAGCGATTTGCAACATGCCACAGNATACCAGTAAGCTGGTGTGCATGTGCAGATGCACCTGAGATGGCAGAGTTGGGTCTCATTGAGCCGTTGGGCAACATCCTGTCCCAATTATCACAAGGTGGCGGTGCTAAGGGTATCAACATTGATGATGTAAGCTATGCACAGTGTGTTGCAGTATGGTCAGGGATGCGGCAAAATCAAAAAATCCTGCAGTGTGCTATCTGTTTGTCACATGAGCATGTCAGAATGGACAATGACTTGTTGGTTCACAGCTAGACTGTCATTGTCAGGGGTTGACTTGTGCACGACTTGAAGGCATAGTATCCATCACATTGATCACAGTTGATGTACTTGACATGTAGTGTTACACAGCAGAATGTACTCTGCTGCTTCCTTGTCAAGTAGCTGTGGTGTCTTTTGGCCAACAGCAGTTATCACACTTGAGTGATTGTGCAGGTCACTGTTGCTTTGGAGGAGCTGTCGAGGGATTACCCCATAGACATTCCGCCCTACTTTGCCCTCATTCTCAGAGCCTTCAGCGTGATCGAGGGCACAGCTCTGCGGGTTGACCCTGATTATGCCATTGTGTCAGAGACCTTCCCATACCTGTCTCGCCGCCTGCTCACAGACAACCAGCCTCGGACCAGAGCAGCTCTGCGGCAGTTGCTCTATGGGGTGAGGCTGTCTGTTATTGGTTTGGTCATCTGCGTCAACGCACTGTGGCAAGACCTGGCTGCAGCGGCGTACTGGCAAAACCTGTCACAAGTCTTCAAGCTTTGTACAGTAANGGAACGAACACAACAATGCTCAGCTGGTCAGCGTGAGCCTGAGGCATTCTTCCCCTTCAGCCCTTCATCAAGCACCATGCCATTGACTACGTGTATCACATAGTCAGGCAGGGCAGCTGACACAAGGCAGAGAGNGGACAGGATGATGAGTGTCAAGACACCTTCGAGACTGCAGCTTGGAGAATGACTGCCACTAGTCTCAACAGCCCAACAACCCGTGCCATATAACTAGGTTGGAGCAGGCTCAGCAGACGAGTCAGAGGAAAAGGCAGTGCCACTAATTGCGATCTTTGCTGGACCAGCGTCNTTAAGCCAAGTGTTTGTACATGGTCGTCAACTATGTAGCGTCTGGTGCAAGCAGCAGGAACCTGCACATGCTGGCTGTGTATGGTTTGGCTGTTGNTTGGACATGCCACTTGAGCGCTGCATACAGCACCAATTCGAGCGCTCTGCGAGGCTGTGCACAAAAATGCGTTAGGCATTTGCACACAAGGGTACATGTGTTATTCACACCTGAGGTGATGCTGCCTGAGGTCCTGCAAACACAGACCTGACAATTTTAGCCCACTGTATGCAGATGATTATGGGCATCAGCGAGAAGCAAGCTGAGGACTTGTTGTACCTCAGAAAGCTGTACCTGACACAGAGAGGACTGCTGGCAGCTGAGCGGGCTGCCATGACACTTGACATGCGCGATAGTGACCCACAGCAATCTTTGTCAGCAGCCCACTTGGACAGATTTGAAGGCTTGTCTGGTTTGGACCGGCTGTCAGATCTGTCAAGTCGTCTCATGGCCAATGCTGCAGCAGACCAATACTTTCAGATTCCTGCACAGCAAGGGCTCAAAATCCTCATCTTGCCTAGTGGAGCCATACCAAGGTTCTTCCAGCCTGAGTTGCACTGCCATGTCCAGCAAGGATGACTTGCTGCTGCAGGAGATCAACGCTCTGAGGTTCCTTCACAGCGNCAGGCGGTCAGCCTTGTTGGCTGAAATTCGTCAATTCTCTTCTTCTTGCTGCACTTGCTTCATGCAGCTTGACATAGCCTTCAGCTACATGCTCTACTTGCTGCCAGGCTGCAGTGTGTATCGAGGATACCACCCTGCTTGTATACTGTGTGTTCNCTACAGCTCACAAGCAGACCACTGCTCAAGGTATGATGCCAAAATGAAAGCGAGCTTGTGACTGGGAATTAGGGCAACCTCAAATCACCATGGCACAGCATTTGACCACAAGCTTTCTGTTGATTGCTCTATGACAAATGACGAACCTATAATCAAAGCAGTATTACGACAGAAATGACGGCTATCAAGAGGAGCAACACTGCACACTCCACTTAGCTGGATTCCTCCTGCTGTGCAGAGGCATGAGACACACTGTGCTCTACATAGGATAACCAGTGCTCAAGCTATCAGCCAAGGGCATCAGCACACCTTCTCAGTGACTGCATTGGGTGTCTTGATGATCTCTGGCGCTATCCATGGCAGAGTTCCTCTCTGCGAAGACACATTGCTGACGTATGTGTCCCGCTTCTGCTTGGAGAGGCCAAAGTCTGCCACTTTGCAGATTGCTCGCCTGTCCTTGTATCCGAGCAACAGGTTGGCACTTTTGAGGTCGAAATGCACAATGCGCTTCTGATGCAGGTACTCCATGCCCTGCAGGAAGAGCAAAGCAGATTGAGACAGAGTCTAGATATAGCCAAAAGCACGGTGTCACAGGTGACAAACCGCGACTGCGCTTGTTACTTTCACTGCACAGACAGCCAATAATAACATGCTCATTTTCCCATGTGTTATGCTATGATGTTGTGATTCTTTGTGAGTCAAGCACTTGCACATCTCTGAGCCCATACCAGCAGACACAACTTCACGCTTCATTGTGCAGCACGGGTGCAAATGATCAAACGGGATAAAGCATCCGTCCAGTAAAGATGTACAGGTGAAATGTGTGGCAAGGTGTAATGCCAACACACATTGTGGCTAGCAGGACACCCAATGGACCAGGATGCTGCCCTGCATTTCTTTGGTCATACATGCCCAGTATGCAGCGCAGTATTGGGTCACAACCCCTTTCAAATTGCTGTGATTTGATGACGCCTGAGACTTTGTTAGCTGATTTGGACTGAGATGGACTGCGATCCATGCTATGAGACAAGGTTTCTGACACTGTCTATGAGCGCAGGAAAGTACCTTTGCAGCATCCATGGCAATGAGTACCCTGATGAGGGCACCCTGCACTATGTCAGCCTTCCTAGCCAGCGCCCCTTTCAGGGAGCCCTGGCCCATGTATTCCACCACAATGGCGGGGGGTCTGACCACCCCTGCTCCTCCTGTGGGGGGCGCCCTAGCATTTGCAGCAGCCAGCTCAACAGCATCACCGTCGTCTCTGTCCAAAAAGTCATCATCGTCGTTGATGCAGTCAGGCTTGACGTCGCCAAGAACAATGCCGTAAACCCAGACAACATTGGGGTGGCGCATGCTACTGAGCAGGGTTGCTTCCTTGATGAGTTCCTCAATAGCTGCATTCCCACCTGCTTCTCCACCCTGTGCAACACGGCACTCAGGTGTTGGCTGAGGCCAGAAGATAACAATGCTGCAAGATCCACTACACATCAATGCACACGAGTCAGTACTATCAGCTGCAACGGCCAGTCAGCAATCTTTCAACTGCAAGGCAATCTTGTGGCTTGCAGCAGTTACGTTTGTGCTGCAAAGATATGAGGTTGTCAACCGCTGCAATAAACACACCTTATGGGTGAGCAATGTACTGTGTATGCTGTTGTGCAGGCGGCAAATCAAGCAATGCCAAATGGACAATGCATCCTTGCAGAAAGGTAATATGCTGACAGAGTGCAAAATGCACAATGTCAGGTTACAAACTTTTNTGTAAGTGCTGCAATATACTCCTGTCCCTGCGGAGTGTTTGGCTTTGGATGTAGCCGCCGCTCTGCATTCTTTGAATCACAATGTACTTACGGTCACGCAATGCACTGCGCTACTATATGTGGTCGCCCCATCTGTGCCTGGCAAGGTAGCGGTAGTGTTGCTGTTTAACCTGCCAGTTCAGCAGTGGGTGCATGGCTGCAGGAAAGGAGGTGGTTCTTCATCAGGAATGGCAAGGCAAAGGACTACCATGGCCCTGCTGTGCATTGGCGGCATTTGTCCCGCTGGGAACGCCACGTCTGCAAAGTTCACCTGCAGTATGACCCTGTGGAAGATCTGCGTCAGAGGCGCGAAGCTAATCTGTACAACAGAGTCTCTGTAAACCAGTACAAACCCAATGGCAAGGCAGCAGCTGATGACAAGCATGCAGCCAATGGTGCGGCTGATGGATACAAGCAAGTTTCCTCAGATGGCAAGGCAATTGAGGAGTAGACATTTCTGCATGCCATGGCAAGTGCATTGCTGCAATCTGGGTTTGATGCCATTTTGCAGCATGCAGTTGTCATGAATGCTTTTCTTTGGGTGTTTTGCCTTTTCACTCTGTGCTGCCCAGTGCACAGTCTTTGATGCAGAATACATCGATAGAACATGGACGTCGTTCTTAGAAGCAGGGCTTAGTCTGATTGACCTTTGTGCTTGTGGTACCATCAGGACTTTGAGCCCTGCAGCTATGCTAGTCGTGGTAGATTTGCTAAATTTCGTTGTTGTGTATCCAGTTGACCTGTATTTGCCACGAGTTGTTTGCAGGATGTTGTGTACAGCACGCCTGTCAATGTGACGGGGTTGTGCGTTTTTGAGTATAGTAGATCGGATTGTGAACGANTCAATGCATCAGCTGCTGTATGATGTGCACAGTACATGTTCAGTCAACAGTGCAACCATTTTACATGCACAGACTAAGCTTGCTGTTGTGCTTCAGCTGCAGCTCGTACAGTACTTAGCTCTGTTACAGCAATCATGCACAGTCTGTTTGCAGCACCACAGTCAACAGTGCAAGGCCCAACATGGGAGCAACGCTACTGGCACTTGCAGTGAGCTGTCTGTTTGCTTCCAGCATTGCTTGAGGACACTTGTATGACATTTGAGAGTNCTTTTGCGCTTTTTACTACGCTCCATACGACTTGGATCAACAAGCGCGTGTCGAGACTGAAGAGCAAANCCACACTAACAGTCTTAGCTCAAACGGCATGAGCAGGTTTGGGCATCGCAAGAGCAGCATCAGCAAAGGCATTGTGCTGCGGGGTACGTGTGTCAAGGTTCACGCAGCACGTGCTGTGAAGCCAATAACAACAACAGTTGCTGGATGTAATGCTAGAGTTTTGGCATGACAGGCAGGGGTATGTAGCTGATGCAACCTGGATGACAGTGTGGCATAGTAGCTCTGCAAAGTATAGGCACAGGATTAGTTGGCTACAATAGCCGATCTGGTCGACAACCAAGTCACGATGTGTTCGTGACCTGGAAGTCATCTTGCGCAGCTTGCTACTGCTTGCCTTTGTGCTGTTTACACTAGTCATGAGAGCGAGAGTAGGAGCTGATGCGTATCTTGATTCGACCCAGCAACCATCTCAGCTTGTACACCACACTCCTGCACAAAGGCTTATCTCCAAGCTTTGTGCCCGTATTGTGCCCGTATTCAGTTTAGTCGGCACAATAAGCAGCTCAAAATGAGCATGGCATGTTGTACCAAGCCTTCTGACCTGGCTTTATTGCTGCAGCACCCCTTTCAAGATTCACGGTGATGATGTAGTCATCCGCCACATGGGTCTCCAGCAGGANGGCTGCACAGAGTATTGCTGTGCTGATATACGCACCTGGGGTCAGGCGTGCCATCAGAGAAAGCTGGGAAGAAGAGCAGCGCTTTGCCGACCTGCGGCTTGATTGATAGGTTGAGCTGGTCAAAGTGAGTGGTGCCCCCTTCTTCTACATCATTCAGGTATAAAAGGAGAGTTGCTTGCCGCTGAAACTTGTTCTGCTGCACAAAGTTGGGAGGGAATGCATCCTGCAAACACAGCAAGTAAACAGCTGATCGAGTGCTATGACTATGCTGCACCCTGCACAAAGGCTTTCATACCCNTTTACTTAGCCATCTGCAACCATGCTGATGTGAAGTTGAGCAACGCGGCTATGCTGTCCATGACGTGACCAATCAACAGAACTCAACGGGATACATGATGAGTTTGATAGCGCTTGATGTCACTTTGCAAACATCAAAACAGCATCACATCCCCAAAACAGCATCACATCCCTTACATTTCAAACATCCCTTGACATCCCATACAAATCGTTCTGAATTGCCCAGTTGTCAATCTGGCATTCATGATCTAGCAATTCAAGAATCAATTTGCATCAGTGTCACCTTCTCAGCAACAAGTGTTGTGTGAAGAAGTCGTGCTGTGTGAAAACTTTCAGCTCAGATTTGCTCAACCCCTGCTTCATGTGCAGGCTGATGGTGCAAGCAGGAGTCCAGCAGGCCCAAATGCCAGGGCCGGGGTCGGATTCCCCTTGCTCAGTGAGCTCATTGTTGTGGACATGGCTGTGGGCAGAACCAATGCAGCGGCTAAGGTGCGTGCCATCATAATATGTCAGCCAGACTTGCTGTATCCCCAAAGGGTGCAGGGCGTATCTGTTGGTGTGCTATCGATGGGGTTGCACTGGGCTGCCTTTGAGCGCCAACTCAAGACCATGTATGGGTGTGAATCGAAATTTGAATGATGNGGCGCTGCTGCTGCAGCAGCACTGTGCAAAAGGAGAGGCTCAGGGAAGCAATGAGCAGGTCTGCATCGCTGACTAGGGGAGCCACCTCCTGCAGGGCTGCCTGGACTGTCCCTGGCTGCAGATTCTGGCCATGCCCAGCTATCAGAACCTGAGGCAGCATGACAGGCCTAACATCAAGCAGCTTCAAGCCCCCGATTGTGATTTGCACGCTCTCAACGTATGATGGCTGCCACAGCGAGTTTGCTGCTGATTACACCTTTGCTGCTGATGAGAGCAGTGCAGCAAGGATTGCACATAGCTGGGTGTCGGAAGTATGATAGGGGTGTTCGTCAAATCTAAACATGTGCAAGCTCTCAGAGTACCATGTCAATGCCTGTGCTGACTGCTTGCAAATGCTTGTTTATCATGTACGCCATGTGTGCATACTTGCATACTTTGCACCAGCTACATCAACAGGTGACGGAGCCTACCACACAGGCAGCCAGCAGGAAAGAAGTTGACAGGGCAGAAAACCCTCAGCATGCAACCGCAGCAGGGTTGTGTGTTTTGTTACCTCAATTGCTGCCAGAGATGCCTGACGCAGGACGCGGTTGGCTTTGCGTAAGAAGCTGGTCAGCTCANGACTGCATATCTGCTTCCTGGTCTTGAATATATGACACAACTTCAGTGAGAGCACCAGAAGAAACCAAACCTTGATATTCTCTCAGTGCCCAATCAAAAGCCGCTAAGGTCGCGAGACCGCAACACAGGGGAAACTCAAGTTCGTTGTTGGCGTGCTTTGTTTGTCCAATGACAGGGTCCGATAGCGCCTGAACGTGTCCGGGTCATGTGATTCTGAACGAAGACGTTGCACACAAACCAGTGACAAGTTTCTGCCTACCCGCAATTGAATTTGCGGCAATTCCTATCGGCCAAGTTCAGGATCCCGAGAATTGCAATAATTTGAATATCCTCACCCGGTGCAGGTTCAATGTGTGTCAGTGTGGGAAGTCTCACCCGCGTCCGCGCATTCCGCGCATTGCATTGCGATGCTGCAACAACGAGCTCTGCTCGTGCTTTTTGGCATTGCGTTAGTTTGCNTCTGCAGGCATGTGTCCAGATGGTGCTTCTTCTTCCACTCCTGCACATGGCATACTGCAACTTCTGCGCACGCAACACAGACGCTGAGCAGCTGAGCATCACAGACGTTTTTTTCTTCAGCAATGAAGTTGCTGCCCCAATAGGGCAGCATGATGAAACATGCAGTGACTTGTAAGTTGCACCCAGGGGCAAGATGCGAACCGCAGCTGAAGGTGCTGCAGTAAGCATGCAGCCAGTGAGGTCAGTCATGTCAGTGTGCAAAGTTGAGGTTTGGCCTTCAGCTTATCTAATGCTATCGTCGGCAGCATTTTGCAAGCTTGCAGCTGCTTATGGCACATGCTCTTGACGTCCACACGGCCTGTCATGTACTTTTGCTGCTGATGAGCGCGCTCAGGATGTGTCTGTGCATAAACTCGTACCAACATGTCCTGCACGCGCTTCTTGGCAGCATGCTCGTCATTCTCCACAGCAATCAGGAAACGCTTCTGAATGTCATCTGTCACCGCATGGTCCTTGCTGAAGCGTCTGAGACCAGAGTGGTGGGCTGCGGGCTCAGCAACAATCCCAGGGCCTACTGAAGGGCCCACCCCAGCTAGGGACTGGGCTTGAGCCCTGGCCTCAAAAGCCGGCCCTGCCTCAGCCCCCATCTCCAGGCTCACCTCGCTGCTATTGTCGTCATCATACACGTCCTCAGTGTCATCTGCATTGCAACAGCAAGCTTGTTCATGTAACAACATCACACATGTCCTCAAACTTGTCAGCATTGCAAGTAGCAGTCTGATGTCGGCATGTGACAACATGCACCCCATACCATGCAGTGCGTTATGGATACCATGATGATACGTGGTTTCAGCGCCATTACTGTGGTACCAGCTGTGTCAGTGAGTGCAGTGATGGCAGTAAACGAATATCATCATAGGCACTGCGAGGAGTCCTGCAGGTCAGCACAGAGCACATTGTCATCAAGCAGAGTGTGCCAGACTATGTCACTGCAGCAGTGAGCACGGTATATTGTAACACATTCATCACAGCATAGCAAAGCTCCATGCAAAGCACATCTTGCGGGCACGCAAGCACCTGTTGTGAAGTTATCTGCAATCTCTGCTCCTAGCAGAGTCAGCATGATCTGCGTCCTGGGCTGCTCAGGTGCTTCAGCCTCAACATGCGCATTCTGCTGCCCCTTTGCACCAGCAGCAGCCTTCACAGCCTGCTTGGTGCGCCGCACAGCCATGAGCTCCTGCCGCCCCAGCAGCAGCCTCTGCTGGGCAGCGTACAGCACACAGATGGCGGTGACCAGGATGCTGCTTATGGTGGTTCGCCAAAAGGTGAGCCCCATGATNTGGTTCGCTTACTGTGTGCACAGCCTGTCAAAAAGACTAGCAGGCAGTCTGCTCATTTCACATACCTGCGGGATGGAGCCTGTTTTTCGCGACAGAAGCGCAGGCAACGTAAGCTTGCAGTTTGCAACTTCTCAAACAAAATTTGAGGAGGCCTGCAGAAATGATAAGCGCAATGCAGGTTGGTACATAACGCAAACATGAAAAGTCGCGAAAGTGTCGATGGGTCGCAGAATGTGTCGTACGAATATACGTCGCAGAAAATCTGAATGCGCCTGCGCAGCATGCATGGCGCCCTGCCTGAGCTGTCTGAGGACCTTTGGACCCGCATCTTTCAGCACCTGAAGCCTGCTGTCACTGACTTGGGTGATGCAACCTTACCGCTTGACAACTTAGCATCCGACATCTGCGTCTTTCAGAGCTTGCAGCAGGTGAGTGCTCCTATTTGCAGGAAACGCCATGGGTAGTCGATTTGCTTAGCAATACTCCCGCTGGCCCAACAGGTTATCNTGTGTCACTTTGTTGCACAGATCGTGATCACTGAAGAAGAAGCAAGCTCCCACTATGCAGATGTTCAGACACCTGCCGCCAACACTAAAGCTTTTCACGCCTGCCTACATGCAGATTTCAGCATGCAGACAAGGCAATCAAATCAAGCTTTCAGCATGTTTTTGGGCAATGTACAATTTGCCATCTGCTCGGGAAGTGCAAAGGATTGCAAGCGGGTGNTTGATGCAGTCCTGTGATTCATGCTTTTGATGCCTGAAGGGGGTGTCTGCAGGAAACATCGTTCACCTGGTCAGAGTGTGCATCATCATGATAGCACAGTATGTAGTAAGGCACACATTGTAGCACAACAGCCTGTGTGCATGCTGCAGGTGAAAGAGATACTGGCGTACGCTGCAAAGCGTTTCATTGAAGTTGTGCCTGAAATTGAGTTGCCGGGTCACTGTGGAGCAGCATTGGCGTCTTATCCTCATCTTGGCTGCAGAGTTGTGCTGCTGTGCTGTGGATAAGAGACAGGTGTGCATGCTGTGCTGTGCTGTGTGCTGTGCTGTGCTGCGCCCTGTGCTGTGCTGCGCTGTTTGCTGTGCTGTGCTGCAATGTTGTGCTGCTGTGCTGTGGATAAGAGACAGGTGTGCATGTGCTGTGCTGTGCTGACTGTGCTGTGCTGTGCCACACATTGAAATGTGCTGTGCTGTGCATGCTTGCACAACATGACTGCCATATGACATTGCACTTACCAGGAGCTATTCCATTGCAGTGTGACATGCAAGCGCACCCGAGCCATAGCTTAGCTATCTANTTTATGAACATGCAGTAAGATTCACTCGCTCTGCCCAGTAGCGTACCTGAGCCCTAGCACCAGTTTTGCTATCCTTGTTGTGAAGCTAACCACTCAACAACTCAGTAGTCTGGACTCTTACTCTGTCCAAAAGTAGCAACTGACTAGTGATGGCCAAACATGCAAGCATGTTGTCTTGGACCACCTGAGCCTAACAGTGTGTCTACTGGGTGGGGCTTTTTTGAGGTGCTGCTTATGTGCAGAAAGTCTTGGACAGATTCCTGATTCCTGATGCGCGCCAAATGGCACAAGAGTTGACAGAAGCGACGGGTCCCGGCTTCTTCAAGCTCAATCGAGCCGTGAGTCCCTCTGTGCCAGCAAGTTACATAAACCTCATCACATGTGAATGACTTCTGAATTGGGCATTAGCTTGCAGCTTTGATTTGCTACCTTCTTGTGTGATTGGCAACAATTGCAGTCACAGCTTTCTCCAAACATTGGGAGATTGTACTACAGGACTATGTGCATTGCTTCACGAGGCAAGACAGCCTGTAGCTTGCATTAGCTGTGGCTCACAATGTGACATGCCCTTGCAACGGCCTGCGGTGGCAGTTGATGACTGAGGCATACTTGTGTGCGCCTGCAGAGCCACTCCTTGGACACATTGATCGGTGTGCAGAGCAGCTCTAGCAGCCATGACGNGATCACCCTTGCAGGCGCACTCCCGCAGAAGTGCATTGGAGGTGCATGAATATGACGGCACCTTCAAAGGTCGCCATGCACATTTCAAGATGACATCTGTCATTGGACATGTGCTCAGCATTGACTTTCCACCGAAATTTCAGAACTGGGACACAACTGACCCTGCCAGTCTTTTCGATGCTCCCACGCTGAAGAATGAGTCAAATCCAAAGGTCAATGATTAAAAATTGATGAGGCATGCGCAGCACATGATCACGAGCCGCCTTTGATTTGACACATATCTACATGGTCCCAGGCACATGTATGCAAGCATCTACAATCGGAAGCAAGGGGGTGTGACTACCTGGTGCTATGGTTGGACTGTGATCGTGAAGGCGAGAACATCTGCTTTGAGGCAAGCACATTGGACAATACAATTCAATTCACATTGGACGATACAGTACCGTCTGTACACATGACATGTCTGCAGTATCATGCCAGCATAGCACTCAGGTAGTGTATACAGCAGTGTGAGGTGTTGATGTTCTTCACGTCTTGTTGAAAGGGCAAACAAGTCTGCAACCCAAACCAGTCAGCTGACTTCACTGCTTGTTTGACTGTCAGCAATGTGTGAATGCCATAATTCAGCATGGATCGGAAATGGTTGTTTGACATTTGCTACTTGTTCATCCCTGTGCTTGTCAGGTTGTGCAGCAGAACTCTATTGGGCAAGCACAGACCTACTCCGCACATATCCTGAAATGCATCCTGAAATGCATAACTGAAATGCATTACGATGTTGTTTGTTAGCATGAATCAGACACAGGTCCCACATCCTACCAGTGGCGGCACAGGTAAATCGGTCGTGTCGACTGGCTGACAGACACCTATTCATCCATTTCACATGCACTATGCAACAGCTAGTGCTGTTCTTCAGGTGATTGACAACACAGTGAGGTGGATGCACAGACCAGATGGGCAGCAGGTCTACAGGGCTCGATTTTCTGCCATCACAGCGCCAGAAATCAGAGCTGCCATGGTATGACACGCAGAAGCCAAGCAGCCTAACGACTGCAAGGTGTTCATGCAGCCTCCCCTGCATTTGTAAGTAGAGAATTAAGTAACTACTCAATTCTGTACTTAACGTGTNCATTGCAAACTGCTGCAGGGTCAGGCGCCGCCACTGCAGACGGCCATGGACTTGCACCATCTGCTGGGAGAGTCCAGCACTCATCTACGCCAACCTGTGGCCCTTGAGACACAGCTGCTGGAGGTTGAACACATGGACACTGAAGTCGGCAACTCAATGCTGCAACTTCTGCAGGTACTGTCTTTCAACAATGTGCAGCTGCTGCATGCCTGCATTTGCTGCTACCTGCCTGCCTGTGATGCAGCTTGCATTTGGGGCTGGGCAGCATGTGCTATGTGAGAATCACTAGCCGTCAAGCATCACAGATAATGCTCAGGAGGTGACCCAGCAATTCAACTTGAAGTGAACTGGGTCACACTCAAGGAATGCAGCTTCTAGTTTTGCCTTATGCAGCAAGCTTGAGAAAGCGCCACCTCTCAACTCTACAGCTTTGTTTCTGACTAGATGTTACTGGGTGTCATCCTACCCAGAATTGACCTTGTTCCCTGTACGAAACTTGATCAAGGTTCAACTGCAACAGGGGTCCACACCCAAAGCAATGCCCAAGCCTCTTTNGCAATGATCAAGCATGGATCAGCAGCTGACATGGCACATGGCACTAACCCGCTAGTGTTACACTGCTAAGAAACCAAATCCGGAATACATTGCACAGCGCATTGTTGTCAATAGCAGCTGACATCAGAAGGCAGTGCACAAAACACAGAGATTGGTGAGATGAAGATGCGGTGATGTTTGTGCATGACTGCCTTACCCGCCGTGGGTGCCGACTTGGTCCCCAGGCTTGATGGCGTCCTTGCCCTTCTGCATCATGGTCCTGTCATCCACAGCGCCGCCAGTGGCGTCATACTGCTGCCCCTTCGTTGCNATTGTGTGGTCAGCACCAGCTGCTGACAGGTGAAGCACAAGTTGGTTGCTGTGGAGGTTGCAGGCATTACAGCCTTGGGTCAGGCCGTGGGATTGATGTCCTTTCTACTGCAATTTGTGGAACCTCCTTGAAGCTGCACATACACATAGCACGTATATAGAGAACACACAGCTGTGCAGCTGCAGATGGTCCCGGAGCAGAGCGCAACATTCTGCGCTCATCATTCCGACGCAAAATTGCGGCCATGCAGCCAACACTACGTTTACCATGCGTCCAAACGTCATCATTGGAGTAGTGTGTTGTGCATGAGGCAGGCGCGACAGATCAACCTTACTGGGTTCCAAGTGATCCTCACATGCCTGTCGCGGGTAACTCGAACGCTGCTCACGGCTAGGCGACATCTTATTGAACCTTGCTGCGTGGTTCAACAGCACTGATGCCAGCGCTTTACGCGTTGTATATCATCAACAAGTCAGGAGGCCTGATTTACAACAAGGTAAGTGTCTGCTACAAGCTCGCAACACGGCAACCTTGTCTCAAATAAGGTATTGTGCAGGAGTTCCTGCCAATGTCTGGACTCAATCTGAATGACACGCTGAGGCTGGCAAGCATTTGGTGAGCATAGCAGACATCACGAAGCATTATATACATGCAGTCACTGCACACAATCTAGCAATCCCATTTGCTCATGCCTCACATGCACACACTGCAGGCATTCTCTCCACNAGACATCAACTCAGCACAAGCAAGATCGTACCAGGGCGGCCAGCGGGCTATTGACCTGAGATTTGGCATGACCATAAGCATTTAGGCAGCCTTCCATGAGCGCTACATGACAAAGCCACCTTCATTGCCTACACTTTATGTCTTTGTCAAGACACACCATGTCACAATGCTTCAGCATAGCTTGGTTGATCTTGGGGCTAACAAGGAAATGCCACATATGTGACGCAAGCATTTCAACCGAAACATTTGCAAATGACTGACAGGACAGTCTATGACAGTCTCAGGTTCACAGCCATACAACGAGGTTTACAAGACCATACAAATGAAGCATTGCATTTTTAGAGAACAACAACATGTATAGTTTCTTAATAGTTTCCTGCTCGACCACAGGTCTGTACAGTTTCCTGCTTGACCAACTTTTGCAACCTTCAAGGAGTGCCATGCATACCCAGCCTTAGCTATCCTGCTGTCAGGCTCCTTGTCAATCGAGCNGCTACAGAACAGCACCTAGCAGCAGCTCAGGTGCAGGTTACACAAGATGTACGGGGAATCAAGCTTGTTCGTTTTAAAGATCATGTAGCAATGTTGAGACTACTACTGTGACCACTTGAGCGTTTCAGCGTTGATGACATGACACATCACAGGTCACCAATCAGACCTCACCTGACTGCACCACGCCTGGCGCCAGTTGTAACACCGATTCTTGCCTGTTGTGGAGGGCACTGCAGCATGTACAGTGGCTTTACGTTATGGAGCTGTAGGGCATGCGCAGCACTTCATATGGTGTTTTACTGAGCCTGCTGGATCAACATGTTGTTGTTTTGTGGTGTAGGCAATGACACGGCAGACAGCAGCAGTGAAGCGGCAGTAGAAGCTGAAGCGCAAAGCGGCAGTCAGCAGAGTGAGTCCAGCAGGCACACACGGCCAAGAATATTTCAGGAATGCCGAAGTTGCCGAAATGCTATGTTACACACACCTGTGGTGACCTTGTTCACCAGCGAAAGATGTTGCAGCTGCTTCAGCTGATCCATAGCTTGTGCACCTCGCTCAACACGCGTCTACGACATTGCGGGCTACGCTCGCAACTTGCGTATACTCGTGCAGCTTCTGTGCCCGGAATGCCTTACACATCTGAGGCTGCGAGGTGCATGATCTACGATCGGTGAACTGGAGCTCAGTTCCAGGCATTACAGGTCTGCGAGACAGGCAGGGNGGGGGGGGGGGGTTTGTACTTGTACAGCTCCGCCTTGGGGTTTGAAGGTGCACAAGCATGTGCTTAGCATGTGATGCAAATTCTCATGATGACCATGGCTGTAGATATAATATCTTTTCAACTGCTGCATGCATCACTTCCCCGACCAGTCCAGTGAACCTCTGCCTGATTGGCGTGCTGTACTTGGNCTCTGCTCCCTGTCGGTCCCCCTCTACCCCTGCCTCTGGAACCTCCTCGATTCCCTCCTCTTGAACCCCCTCTTGCCCCACCTCGACCCCCCCTGCGGGCNCTTGGATGGTTGTGCAAAGCTGTCTGGAAGAAACTTTCTTCTGGGCTGGCAGTGTGCTTCAGCATGTGCCACAGGTACAGCACGCGCTGATCAGTGACCAGGTAGCTTACAGCAGCCTGGTTTAGGATCCAGTACTGGCTTCCCAACACAATCTGCCAGTCAGCTATAGCAGCATGACGTCTTTCTGTGTGGCTGTGCATGGGATGGATGTCACTTGACTTCACACTGACAGGCCTTGACCAGCATTCTGGGACGTAGAAATACTCCTGATGCTTTGGCTGGGGTTTGAACACTGGACCATCATGANGTGAATGGCATGCTGTTAGCTGGCCAGAAAGTGTATGTGGGCCCTTTCCTCAAGAAGTCAGACCGCCCTGTTGACAAGGAGAACCACTTCACCAATGTGTACGTCAAGAACCTACCAGAGTCTTACGATGATGCCAAGCTCAATGAGATGTTCAGTGAGCATGGCACCGTCACCTCGGCTGTTGTCATGACGGTGAGCTCCCTGCATCTGCAGACCCCAAGGAGAAAAGCTGACACCCCATAGGGACCCATCTGCAGCATTGCACTGTAACCTCCTAACTCCAGCTGGGCAGCGCCTTTGGGCAGTGTGTTGAAACTGTGTGTAATGCAAATCTTGCACAAAGTCTGCACCAAGTGCAGCCAGAAGCTGGTGCTTGTTTGGTTTGTGTCAGCTGCATTTGCATGACATACATCACCTATTGCGCCAGACAAGCTCTCATCTGCAGCTTGCAGGACTGGGTGCAAATTTGATCATTGCCTTGTCTGCACATGTGCATAACGGCTGTACGTGTGACGCCATTTGACGCTGGTGTATGTCTGACTCAAGCCTGAAGAGTCTTGGCTCGTGTGACACTACTGTATGGTACAACTGTCTGGCAAAGGCCAGACAGGGTCTGTTTGGAAAGCACAAACGTGCGCTGCACCTGTCTACACCTGACCGGGATGCTCACTGAGTACCTTCTGAAACGCCATGTGGCATAGTTGTTGGGTTTTTCAGCTGACANCTACTCTGCACAGCACTGCCAGTTCTGCAAGTGGTCATTGCTGGTGAATAGCAAAGCATAATTTGTAGCTGATTCCATGACTCAGAGTGACCAAGCAGACACTTGTGGCCTGACTACCACAAGCAGGAAGAGCTGTGTTGAGTTGGCTTGTTGATTATCACAGGCGCAGGGCGCGTGAAGATGGATTGCAATAGCTGCAATGTCAAGAACTGTACATGAACATGAACAGAAGGGCTGACCTGTTTTCTTTCTGCAGAGCAGACCAGTCCATCCATGCAGAGAAGGCTGCCGCAGCACGAGCATGGGCAAAGCGTGCCAAGCATGCAGCAGCCTTCNAGCTGCATCCAGTGAATCTGCAAAACGCATGCTGACAGGTGTTGTGTTGGTGCAGGTTACTCAGCGTTAAATGCAGTCTGTGTGAAGATGGTAAGCAGAGTACGAAAATAGCAAGACCACACAGCAGCATGTCAAAGCATTGACTGCGCATAGGAGAGGGCACATGTGCTGAAGTGTATACCCTCACCTAGCCATATCACCAGCTCACAGTCTGGTGGAAACTGAGCACTGGTTAAGCCATCTTGCCTGGCATAGAACTTGCCCTGTGATGGCACAGTAATAGTGTCTGTGCTGCGCTGTATGTCTGNTGCCTCATGTTTGTGTTGCCTGACTGTAGTGCCTCTATGTACTTGCGTGACTTATCAATGAACGCCTGCATCCAGAAAATATCGAATAGCAAGGAGAAAGAATAGCGAGGTCCCATTGCGACATTGAACAGCAGACCGTGACAACAAAACACAACAGTCAAGACTACCAGCCTGCTGGGAAAAATGGTCAATATTGTATGCATGTTTGCTTTGAAGTNTACTCGATGCTGACATTGAGTGTAAGCTGCGGCTGTACCTGCAACATGCTTGAAGCCCTCTGACCAGCGTGCTTGCTCAAGCACACGACTTGGAAACCCTGCCTTAACTACCACATCCCGCTCAGGGCTGGGCTGCTTCTGGCGTCCAGGATTTCTCGATGTGCGTTGCTTGGGTGGGCCCTTGACTGGCAAGTCTTGACTGTGGTCGGTCTGCAAGCTGAAGGTTTGGCTTCAGACCTCAGCTGCTGATACAACGATGTGGGGAAAGCATGACGCTAGCAAAAGACTCCATGCATAGAAGTACCTACCTTGCTACAGCCTTTCCTGCGACTCTGGCCGACCGTCGCAGCTTGACAGGACTGCAGATCATAGTCGCAGCTCTTTCTTACGACCCCTCAGCGGGCAGCAGGCCATGATTGCGGCACGGTGTATATTTGCTCGTACTGTTCCAGTATGAATGCAGCCGTTGCCGAGGTTGGTCCCCTAGCACAAAAGTTGTGATGCACAGCGAGTTTGACTCCGATGGTTTCGAAATATTTTGAAAGCAGTGTTGCAGCTGCCCTAAAACCTGAATGCGAAAGCAGAGATCTACCTGATAGAGTCGTAGCTGAATCAAATGCCTGCACGAAGCCTACATCTACCTACGCAACTAAGCCTACATGCCTGTCTATGTCCTGCCTGACTCATCTGTCGCTGATTGCGCTTGCTAATATGCTACTGGCAAGCTCTACTGACCAGTGAAAAGGAAATGCAGGTCCTCTTTGGTCAGACGGGTAGCTTGCTGTGAGGCACCGGCATTATCCCCAAATGCAGCTGCTATAATGCCACGCTTCCTTTCCTGTAGCTCCAGGATTCGCTCCTCAACAGTGCCTGCAATTGACTGCCCACTTGACACAAGCTGTAAGGCAGCTGTACGAAAGCACACAACAGTGGCACGCAGCAGCTGCCAGAGGGCTGCATTCCTGATAGCCTTGCCGGCATGACCTAGTGCTCCTCTGCATGATGTGGGAGCATAGCAACATAAAGAACCTTGTACAGTAAGATGCATTGCACCACGGTTGTATATGGAGCTGAGAAGTGCAATGGTACCAGGATTATGACAGATGCCACAGGATTAATATTGTGCTTACCTTTGATTGTGATGCGTGTAACATGGACAGTGCGAGTTTGTCCAATCCTGTGAGCCCTGTCAATGGCCTGCTCTTCCACTGTGGGGTTCCACCACTGCAAGCAAACATGACCACATGCTTACCCTTCTCATGATAGCACAATGGCATGCTTGGTACATGCTGTGAGCATGCAAGAGGGTGTGCCCAATGTAGTGTGATGTCAGTGTCATCAGTATTACCAAGTTGGCTCGCTAGCAGTGTAGAGCATGCCAGTTGTTGAGTGTATGCTGCCCAGCAGCTGAGGGCACCCTTTAGCAAAGTGCACATCAAGTCCAATTTGCTGCCTCGCCAACAAGGCACTATGAGCATAGATGCACGCAAGCATGCGCGTCTGTCCACAAAGCAAGGCCAAGGCGCCATGGGGCTGATTACAGTAATTGCACATCGCCCACAGTGGTATGCACCGACAGAGCATGGCGCTCACCAGGTCCATGAGGACAACATGGTTGGCAGCTACCAGGTTGAGGCCCAGGGCAGCTGCCTTGAGACTGACTATGAGCACATTCACGCCAGCCTGCTCCTGGAAGTCCACAATGGCCTGATCCCTGTTGGCCATGCTCATGCCTCCATCCAGCCGCCGAAACACAAACCTGAGAAGATGCACCCTTTAGTACAATATTGGACGATGGAGAAACTATTGTCTATTAGCGATACGCAGCACACAAGTAAGCCATCATCAAGGCATGTTGGGTGTAAGTGCAAGTCATNGCTAGTTCTGAATGCCAACATGTACTCACGTTGTAGTCACTGAGTTGCACCCCAGAAGTGAGTGCGGACGGGGCAAATGCCATGGATGAATTGACATTGGGAACAGCTACATGTTGTTCAAATTATAAACGAGACGTAACGCATTGCCCAATTGCACTGATGTGAACAGCCAGATGATGGCTTACACGCTCATCTTACATGCGCTGCAGCATGTGTTGAACACATTCACGCAGTGGCTGTAGTGTATTGACCCGCGACTACCTGCCAAAGTACTGGCATTCTGACATGAGATTCATAGGCGCACCTGTGAAAGACTGTGCTGTAGCTGGTTCTGAACAGCTGTCAGAAAGCGCACAAACAGAGGAACATGACTTCTCAGCGGCCCCTCCTGGCACCCCAGCATCAAATGCAGAATTGCCTTCCATTGCGCAAACCCTGCAGACACTGGTTTGATGAATTGCAGCAGTGATTAGGGTCATGCATGTGGCTGACATGCACCATCAGCATGGCCTGTACATGGACACAGGCATATACACATGTACATATAGACATATGATATGCATCTAATGACGAATTTTCGACATTGGTGCAGCAGTGGTGGAAGCTGTCCTGACTTTCAGCACACCTGACAACCAGCATAGGATGCCTCGCAGGAGCATACCACATGCCATAATTGCTGCTGGTGCAGTGCTGATGCAGCAACAAACGGCGCGCCTTGGCTGCAGTGCTTAGCNCATAACGCAAATGGCATGCTGCATGTCACCAGGGCTTTGAATGACTCAGTGTTCACTGAGTCAACATGTTGCCACTGCAAATGTACAAAACTCAAGAGAGCCAGCAATGTGTGAAAGCTTGAGAGCACTAGGGGCAAAAGGCGTCATGCACATGGCCTTGCTGAGTGCAAACTACTGATGATACTGAACCAAACAAGCATGCTCAAGAATGCTATGGGTCGACAAGCCACTGTGAGCTGTCATATGGCCTCAACAGTGTCAATACAGCCAGGGGTGACCAAACTCTGCATTTTTGCACCGCTCGCAACCAGCTTGCACCTGGCAGGGTTTCACATGCTACCACAGCTTGTGAACGCAGCATGACTTGCACTCACTGGCAGATGGTCAAGTACCTGGCCTGCAGGTACTGGTCCTCCCTTAGAGAGAGTTTTGTCGGGTGACGCTGCATACAGATCATTCAGCCCAACAGCACCCAAGTCCTGGTCTGTGCCACTTGTTGACCTGGGGCCAGAATCTTGTCTGAGGCCTGCTGACTGCCCGTACTGTTGCTTGCGCTGCTGAATAGCTTTTTCGACAAGTCCTAGCTGCCCTCGTAGCTCTGCAATGCGCTGCTGGAGGTGTTTCAGCTGTGGGTTCTCTGACACCTTCTGCAAGAAGCTTTCAAACTGATCCATCTGGTCCTTGGACTGTTGACTGATATGAGCACGCTCGCTTGGNTGGGGGGTAGGCTGGGGTCTGAGCAGAGGGGTCTGGCAACCCTGTTGAAGCTGTCGCGTAGAACTTGCAGTTGGGCTTGAACAGGGCGGGGCTGCAGGCCACTGAGGCCCTGAGGGTGGCTGGGGAAGCCTTGAAGGTGATCAGGGATGCCCTGGAACCGATGCATTGGTCCTGGGGCTTGACGTGCTGCCATTTGGGGATCATGCAGCCCCACCCCAGGCCTCTGGGACTTCCCTGCAACTGTTGTAAAAANGTCGCAGGCCTGCACTTTGTCTGCTAGACACAGCATCTCCGGATCCCAATGCACCAAAGCCTGCCTCAGCCCGAGATGGGCTGCTCTCAAGCTTGACTTGCCTGAGTTGGCTCCTCAGGTGAGCCACGGGGCTTTCTGCCGCAGGCCTGTCTGCTTCGGNGCCTCCTGCTGACCTCATCAGGTCATGCCAGTGTTCTGTGACTAACCTTGCTGACCTTTCCACTCACTTGCTTGACTCACCTGGTAAATTGTACTCTAGGAATGGTAGCATTGTGGAATATATCTTGCAGCTTTGCTCTGGTGCTGTGTTGCAACTGACACTGGAAGCTGCTGAGGATAAGGGACATACACAACATGCTTGGTCAATGGCAGTCTAGCCAGTATTTGCAGCATGACTAGCATAGCTAGAGCTTGCAAGATTGTTGATTACAAAGCTGCTCAACTACCAATCAGCAGACATGGGGACTTGTCCACCATCCCNCCTTGCCAACAGGCACAGCTACATTGCTGTGTCCTGCAATGGCCCTGTCCCTCACCACTTGATCAACAATGCCGGTGTCCTGCATCATACTTTTAGTTACAACACTGTCAGTTGCTCTATCATTTGGTGTCGCATCATCGCTAGAATCCCCATCATCTTCCTCGTCAGCCACATCAGCACCTGCCTTATCCTTATGCCTGTCCTTGCCTTT
Source organism: Trebouxia gelatinosa (assembly GCA_000818905.1). Lineage (NCBI taxonomy): Eukaryota > Viridiplantae > Chlorophyta > Trebouxiophyceae > Trebouxiales > Trebouxiaceae > Trebouxia > Trebouxia gelatinosa. The sequence continues at coordinate 5,980,292 of KN805368.1, read as the reverse complement.
CGTTNTGTGACAGCTGCTGTCCATCTTGTGCATTTGCATGTATGTGTTACCCTATGTTCAGATGTATCTTCTCAGTCGCTACGCTTGTGTAGTGCACAAAGTGCAGTTGCAAGCGCTCTGCCACTTTACAGATAGTGATTGAGGTGCTGTTTTGCATTAAAGGTTGAGTTCAAGAGGGCTTTGAATGCTTTGCAGCTTTGCTCTGCTTTATTGTAGCTAGCATTTGAGGCCGTGGTGCTAGATTAGTGAACAGTCAAATGCATGCATCACATACTNCATTGCTGCAGGATGCTGTGCAAATGTTGACAAACCACCTTGCTAACACTGTACAGACTCAGCCGAACAAGTGGCCTGATCTCGCGCACTTGCCACCATGTGTTACGCCGGTGGAACTTGCTGTGTTTGCTTGCTGATGGTCACTGTGGGCTGACAAGATATGGCTTTGCAGGTGGACGCAGTATGATAGGTTGCGGGACAAGGATNGCGGGAGTATACTCAAGCATCCATTCCTGAAGAAGCACTGCACCTAGCTGAGTTCTGGGTAGACATNAAATTGACCTCATGTGTCAATGGGTTGCTAGCTGTTGTGAGGTTGGCACTCATGGACAGCTACATACGTCCTGAATGTTTTTGCTGAAGTTTTGAGTGCCAAGTGACAGCTGTGTTTTCTTTCACCTGGGCCTGACATGACATACATTTTCACTGCTTTGGCGCAGTCCTGCACATCTTGCCACTGAGGCCAATACGCTATATGCTGCTTGGCTTGAGCCTCCACAGTGCACATCAAAGACCAGCCCCAGTCATTGCAATACTCTGCTGAGGCAAAAAATGTCGAGCTTATGCTGCACTTTTGTGCTGCCTACCGCCATGGCGCCTGCTCAAACGCAGATCAGCCAGCTGCAGAGCAGCTTGACTGAGGTCAAGGTGTAGTTGTCCCACACCAAGTGAGCGGCATCAGCTTGATGACAGTCACAGTCAGTCTGCACCCTGATGGGCAGTTGTGCATTTGTCATGGCACACACACGTGTACTAAAGCCCTTCCACGAGCTCTGCTTGCATTCTTAGATGACGATTGATAATGGATAAAAGCAATCAATGGCAAGCATCTCCTGCCATTGATGCAAGCAATCAGGGTGCCATTGCTGTGTATGCCGCTGTGATGCGCTGTAGTATGCATTTACTTAGTTGTTGCAGTAAGGNAACAGAGAGCTACATCATGCCTGTGCAAGTGTGTATACAAATTGAGAGCAGCCACATTTGTGGCATCAGGAGAGCACACACTCCAAAACATGTTGACGTGAGTCTCGCATATGCATGATTCCCGGACATGCCTTTGCTTACACTTGAGGATTTGCATATTCAACAAACCAGCATCTGTACAACAACATCTTCATGGCATGTACTAGTGTTTCAAGATGTGATGCACAGCAGCAGAGTGGCGGTTGTCCTGGTGTGCAGCAATGATGTGTCCTCTGGAGTNAGCAAAGATCACTTGCTGGCAGCACTGTTCACTTATGTATGGTGCAGACAAAGTGTCCGATCAATGACTTGGCCCTTGGCTGTGGCCTGCCCACAGGCACAGAAGCATGCAAGCACGTACAGGAATTCAGCTAAAACATGGGCTCTGAGGTGTATCTGACTGATCAGATGCCACGCATTACAGTTTGTCCAGCATGCACAATTGCCTGTAAACTGGACTTCTCTGCATTCCATTGCATGAGCTGGCTGGCATGTTCCTGCATCTCCTGAGCCAGCTGTTGCTGTGCATCAGAGCTGCTGGCCTCTGCTGCCTGTAGCTGCTGTAGTAAGGTGCTACACCTGAAATGGGGTCACCAAACAAGCACTGAAGACCTGGCATCATCAAAACAGCACTAGCATGGCCGAACACACATACAGCCCAGAGGAGACATCGCACTGCCATGCATTGCTTGCGACAGGCTTCAGGCACGCCTGTGGCCATGGGNAGCATAGCATAGCACAGCACAGCAGGCAGGCGGTAATTTGACGCTGGCTGGCCGCGCAGGTTGTGCAAGCTCTTTCATGCTTGCATGTAGGCCTACGCATTACCCATGGGCGAGAACTGCGTTCCTTCTGCGCGTGCGGTGGCCGTGTCGCAGGAGATTGGCTACTGCGCATGCTGCAAGGTAGTCTTGTCACTGGACACCAAGCGGGATCAGGAAGTATGGGCCAGCACCGACGAGCCGTGTTGCCCTTCCGACTCTTCAATTTGCAGCCCTCGGAGTCAAATGTCCTTCAAAGACGAAGTCCGTTTCTGTATGGGGTTGTTGCAAGCGCTGGATGAAGCTAGAGTATGCACGGTGAGGTTGCATGTCACAGCTCGTATGTTGCAACTGCCAGCCCTTCCGCAGTTGACAGCCTGCTGAACCGATGTCGTCCTGCCTGGTTGCAGTCACATGTTGTTCAAGGACAGTCAGAAGCTNATGCACAACTGGCATGCTGCAACATCTGTTTATTGATTTGCAGTCTTGCTTCAGCGCTGCATATGTGTTGATACATGCAAGTGCAATAAGTTGACGACATGCTGTGATTCATCATCTGTCTGTGTAGGTCTGCTGGGTAGCTGCTTGTTAGACTCATAAGCTGGGGTACTCTGCAGGTTGTCGGAGCAGTTGGCTGGGCAAATGCCCAGCTTCCGCTGACTGATGACATGAACCCAGCCCTGAGAGATATCATTCAGAACTGCTTCAAAGAGCCACAGCATCGGCCCAGTTTTGGTGATATAATCTCAGNGGTTTACTTTTGCCAGCAAACAGATAGCATATCCCATCCCAATACTCCAACAGGCACACCAAGTGCTTCGGATCAGTTATAAGATTCTGTTGAGCCTGTCTTTGCCAACTCAACATATCACATGCCTGTTCAATAACACCCTCAAGATCTTTGTATAACTGCTCGTCTGTTGTAGCATACCTGCAACGCACACTATGCTTGGGTCTCTACATCACATCAACGCCACACCAAAATTTGTGTTCAATTTGTCTGTCCCATGGTCTGCAAAGGTGATGGCTAATCTGCAGCGCAAGCTGTGCAATTCGTCAGGCAAGGTGTTGAGTGATGGGTGAAGCCCCCAAACAGATTGACNCAACCTTGCTGCAAGCATGCAAGTCACAAACTTTCATAGGCTCATGTGCACACAACATACAGTCCAGCACCGAAATCTATGTATCACTCCGTACACCCTGCTATTGTACACCAGCACTTTGACTCAGATGGGTGCATATTGCTGCAGCCTGTGTGCACAGCTTGCCACAGAGAGCGAAACACAGACAGCTGNTCACACCAGCAGCACCAAACGTGACAAGCACCCAAAGCATGCGCCGCCACCCCCGGCAGGCACTCCGCCACCCGGTCACAGATCACACCAAACAAACACAATCAATAAATACTTTGGCCATAGGGATAACAGCAGCGCAGATAGGCTCCCTGCTGTTAGTTCTGAGACGCAAACAGACGTGTGTCTGCAAGCGCAGCAAGCAGAGATGCAAAGTCAGATACAAGCTGCAAACTCTGCATCTCAAGAAGCCAGGTCTGGCTCTCCACCCCAGATGTGTTTGCAACAATAAGACCTTATGCATGTAGCATGTGACAAGTAGCTGTTATGCAGTTCACTCTGCATCAGCATGTACCATATGGGGTGCCAGCAGCATCGACAAAGGCAAATGCTGAGTTGCACAATTTCTAGGATGTGGTCACAAGATGAGACATTGTTCAAAGACATATATATCTGTACAGTTGTTGCACGATTTCATGTTGCGCGTACAGGCAGGCGGCGAGTAAACTGCAGAGCAGGTTACAGGATTCAGAGCATGACACAGCAAGGATGCAGCATCAGCTCACGGCTGCACAACAGCAGCTACAAGAAGCAAGGTCTGGGCATTCTCGTGCACCATGTACGCTTAAATTTAACATTCACAGTTACATACTTAGGCAGGCATCATTGAAAGACTTGACTCGATCATGTCACCACATAAATAGACCCTTTGATGCACGGGCCAGCACAGAGTGCATGTGGCTCCTTACATTGTTGGTCATGGTGGCTACATACAAAACAGCCATGCTGCTCTTCAAGCGAGCACAGTGGTAACATGGCTTCTGCACAGGCATTATAGTCTTAGGTTTCATTGAGGCAAATCCCTCANAAAAGTGTTTGGTGCATGTTGTCAGCATGCAAAGGGACATGTTAGTGCTGCTGTCAGGTACTGTTTCCACAGTATCACTGTTTCCACAACTGTGCAGGGGCGTTTCAAGTCTGTCACAATGACAATGAGTGGCGTCTTGGTAGCCACAGCCCAACAGCNGACTGCTGCTTAGGCAGCAGCTGAGAGCGTCACCTGTTCTTCTGCCTCTTCTCAAGGTTCTCTTCAATCATGGCTTGAGTGGCGGCACTAGTAGTTTGAGCACTGAAGCTCAGGCTTTGCAGCAGGAGCGTGCCTGATTTGGCTTGTTGCTGTAATGTGTGCATCAGCACAGCAGTCTTGCCAACTCCAGCCCCGCCTATGACCAGCAGCTTGACTGGTGAAACCAGACATGATTTGCAAAGCTCTTTAGGCCGGCTCAGCACAGCCGATCAAGCTCACATCAAGCTGATGTTGATCAGTTACACATGCACAGCACAGTGGAACCCCAGATTGTCTGAACAGACACAAACAGGACAGAGGACTGGTCCCTCAGCTTGTATATAGGGCAGACCTGCAGCTACAATAAGGGANTTTGGCTTGCCACAAAACAGCACATTGCAGCTTATGGAAAAAGGCTGGTGCATCTGAATGTTGCCATCAGAGTGAGCACTGCATCTGCCTACCTGCCGAAGTTGTCTAGCGGATGCAGCCCTGCCTGCCTGTGCAATGTAACACTACTATGAAGATGTGCAAAGCTGGGCGTGGCATATCCTTGGCAGTGTACCCACTGCTGCTCAGTACAGGTCCAGTGCTTGCTCAGCAAGGGCTCNTCATAAGGGCTTGTGTGCCCATCACAGGCCATCAAGCCAAAAAAAAAGTTGAAATTCATGTGCTTCTGCAGTGAGTGGAGTGCTTTAGTGGAGAGCAACATCGTGAACAAGGGCTACACGTTTGTGATGACTCAGTACTATAGCGCCTCCCAGAACAAAGTTCGCATTGATACTCACTCGAACGGCACGGATCACATCATGATTTCGGTCAGTTCTGACACAGGCTAAATGTCGTGCTGTACAAGCGTCTGTTGCATGCCTGCCAATCAGATGTATAGTCTGTTCCTGCTAGCATGCGATTGTGTGGATGTCTTAACTGCAAAGCCTGTTGCGCATCAGGCTGTCTTGCTCATCTATTTGCCTTCTTGGAGTTCAGCACTTCATATTACTGTCAATGTGGCTTACATCCCCATCCCTGAGTGTCCAAACAACTGTTTGTGCTGGTGCTGCTGCCTTGTTGCTGATGCTGTCGGGGCTTAGTGAGCAAGATCAAGTGTGACCAGTACATCGTTGCTTTAGCCATCGTCTTGTGGGTGTAAACAGCTCCCTGCAGGCCTGTCTGCCTGACTCATTGATACAGTGTGTGAGCCGCTTCACGACCATCAACATGTGTCACACGTGCAATGTGTGCGCAGGACTTTGGCAGCAACACAATCGTTTCTTTGACAGCCTCAAATGAGAGTCACCCTCATGGCTACTGCAGCTCAAGGTATGTACCAAGACTGAGCTGCATGTTGGTCACATGCAAAGTTATGTACAGTCCGAGCCTTGTCACCATGGCATGCTGGTTGCAAAACTGCATGTAACTGCTATCAAGCTTGCNAGCTAGCCTGTGTGTACAACCCGTACCCCTCATCATGCATCAGCTACACGTGAGACCTGGCCAGTACCCATGAAGGCATGTGAGGCAAGGTGCTACATGGCTCAGCACTAAAGGTTGTCTTGAACGCGGTCAGAAACAGCAGTCCATGTGCTGCCTGCTGAGTCATGATGCCTATTTGCGTGTGTGCAGGTTGAACAAGGCCACCTGGGTATCATTCAGCAGCAGAGAACAGAAATAGCCGAGCTTCGGCAGCAAGTCCTCAATTCAGAGCAAGACAAGCAGGAATGCTTACGCAAGGCTATAAACATAGGCGAGGTACATGGCTGCAATCCTCACACTCGCCACTGCTGTCAGGTTTTTTGCGCAAATGTGTGTGTTCACAGCAGGGCTTCTTTTTGGAACAAGCTTTAGGAGAGGCCTCAATCTGAGGAAGCTTTCAGCTTGTGCATCATGCCATATGTTGTGCACAGAGACTGTCTGTGGGCAGTGTTGTGTTTCCCACGTGTTGTGTAAGCTTGTATCATATTGGCTTTGTTTAGCACATGATGATGCAGCTGCGCTCAACTAGTGTGCCACAGCTGAAAAGGGTGCTGTCCAGAGTTGCTCCTGTTGGTGTGACTATCCTGCTGCATGCGTTCCGCAGCATGATGGTGCGTCATCCTGCAGCAAACGCACTGTAGTGTCATGCAAAAGCTCCTACACAACACAAACCTGTGTCCTGCCACTTAGCAGCTTGCAGAGTACAGCGCATCTGGGTTTACTCTCTTGCCTTTTGACTCGTTGACTGATGCAACACCTGCTGCCGTGTCAGTCATGGCTTATAGTGAGAACATGCCTGACTCCTTGCTGGTCAGTTCTGCAGGCAAAAAGAAAATTTGTGTCGGTGAAGTGTGCTGGTTCCACACTAGTGCTCTCGCTTGCAGGAAAGAGACAGCCAAATCAAGATGCTGAAGGAGGTGAAGTCAGCTCTTGAGCTTAACCAGCTGAAGGGNAGCAGCATTTTTGACCTTGCGCAGCTTTGGTTTTGTCTTGGTGTAGAGCGACAGTTGGAATGTGAGGGCGGCGACATGGATCTTGTGTACCAAAACTTCGACCCACACGAGGCAAATCCTCTTTGCGCAGCTGGGACCTTGCGACTTGTTAGGATCGCTGGTGTATCATACGACCAGGGTTGGGCATCAAGTGAATATGAGAACCGGAACACCACTACAGACTCCTGGACCTGGGTAGACATGGCATTGACATGTGGTGAACAGGTGATAGTTGACCCGGGGCGAGCCTACACTAACTGGCAAGCCAACAAAACATTTGCATACTACGAGGAAGACTTCGATCATGACACTCAACTTGTCCAGAGCTGGGCGCCTGGCAGCAAGATTGAAACAAGGCTGCGTTCCATGTTCCCAGGTTGGAGCATGACAATGCGGACCGGACGTGTAGCAACATTCCATGCTTTCTGATTGGGATGCNGTTGCTTTGCAGCTCAATCCTGTCTAATCCCTGAACCCATTGCTGAGGTTCGGGGTTTAGGCGCCGCTGTNTGAGCTGCAACGTAGTATTGGTCTCCTGACTAGAGTCCATGCCAAGCTGCACAGACCCTCCTGCCTGCAGTATGCCAGCAGCAGTCAGAATGAGCCTCTGGCTGATCAGTACATGGCTGTGTAGGGCCCACATTGTCCAGTATCATGAAGTTATTGGCAGCTTGGTTGGGCCTTGGGGCGAGCGAGCAGCACTCTTCTTCAATGTGGTGTCCCTCATTGGCCTGGCTGTCGTTCAGATCATAGCTTGCGCCAGTGATGCGTACTACTTGTATGATGGAATGAACAAAAGGTGACATGACATGCTTGCACCAAGCATCATCTCTAAAGCAGTGTGTACTGTGTGCATACAGCATGGAGTAGGAGGCAAGTCACAGTGGTGCTATACTAACAGCCTGCAGTGGATTCCACTGCAGGGTTGCAGTGCCTAAGTCTTTGTTGTGTGACGTATCTGCCCGGCAAGGTCAGGGCTCTTTGACTGATTCTGGTTTTAGTTGAAGAGTTGTACTTAGATCTTGCAACAACAACCTCTGGTCTCCTACGGTGCAGTACAGCTTTCTCTGTTCATGCACAACTATAGACAGAGAACAGTCAGTCAAGCTGCAGCTTGACTGGTCATCTGTTATAACTCACTTTGCCTGTCAGTGCTAGGACCGCCTAATGCATAGATGCTAAACATATGCCATGACCTGTTCCCCACACACACTCATAACACATGGTAGTGCTTGGTACATTGATGCAGCANGTAGATGACAAGATGAAGCAGCACAGTGGGCGGAGTGACGAGAAGGAGAGGCACAGAGGCGAGAGCAAGGAGCGCAAACGTAGCAGCAGACATGACAAGGAGAGGCGGCGTAAGCACAGCAGAGATAGGCACCGCAGCCGAGATCGGAGCANTATCTTACCGTAGTTCTGAATGCCAACACATGCTCATATGGCAGACACCAAGTTGCACCTCAGNCTTGCCTGCAAGCACAGCTCTGACCCAAAGTCATGCAAGCCACTCGTCACAGACAATCTACTCGACTGCCCATCAAAACTGCCCTGTGGCTGTTGACGCAGCGAGCCTTATTTGTGATGTTGCATAATTGTTCATGCTTGCAGGATGCTTTGAGCTAAAGCCAAGATGTGCTTGCGTGGCAGGAGACAGACCTGCATGGAATCAGTATGGCTTATTGACACGCCAAGCGTGGCAATGAAGACGCATTAAGGCCAAAGCCTTTGCGTATCATTGGCAATGCAGCTGTCAACAACTCAGCATGCTGGTCTTGTGTGGTGCAGGGGATGTGTTTGTGGCTTCCGCCTTCATTTCCTACCTGGGCCCCTTCACTGGAGCCTTCAGGGACAAGCTGCTTCAGAGCTGGACACATCGCTGCTGCGAAGTGGGCATTCCGATGTCGCAGCCCTTCAGCCTGGCTGCTGTCCTGTCAACGCCCATGGACATTCGGGAGTGGACCCTGCAGGTCTGGATCTCAGCACAAGCATGCCATTGGCAGCCTACTGTGTTGCGATCACAAAAACTGTCTGTGCCAAATCTCATACAATAGAAGCAGAACAGGCACAGGGTGCTGCATTTCATAGACGAGTAGGCTGGGGTGTTCAAGCTTACCTGTAAACCTATCAGTGCATCAGCACACAATCCATCCACACATGATGCTCATGACATTTGCCTTCNAATATTAGTTTGCAGCATCAAGCTTTGTGTGATGGGTTGACAAGTGTTCTGCTGTTGTCTATGTGGTTCAATGCCACTGCCAGCAAGCAGGCCACACCCTCGTTTTTCAATCTCAGCCTCCTCAATGGCGCTGCACTGTGTCATGGTATTAGCTGAGTGACAGGCCCCTGACAATGCAATATGCGTGTTTGAGTGTAGTGCAGTCATTAGTGCATGAGCAAGGTCACAACTTCCACTTCAACTTTGGTTTTTGGGGAAACAGCAGCAGCTAGTTGACAAACTTGAACAGGTGACTTACTGTGCGCAGCCATCCTTACGACACTCACGTCAATACTGCAACTCAAGCGAAGTGGTTGTGCAATACTGTACAACATGTGCTGCCGTAGAAAAGATTACTTGCATGGGATCAACACCTTGTGCGCAGCGCATGACCGGTAGTGGCTAGGGGCACAGGGATGTATGCGAATGCTGGTCATCTTCTGTTGCACTATCGTGTATACATTCATACAATCTCGTTTATTTTACACAGTGCATCCGAGATGCATGAAAAAAAAATCACCAGTCATGCAAACGAGTGGGAATCGACACCCAACAGATGCATAACTATGACACTGATTGGCTGTGATCCATGTGACTAGGTGAAAGTGGCGTTGGAGTCCTGATTGCACGTGGGCCACATTCAGAACACGTGCGAGATCGATCTCTGAAATTCGTCTCGCACCAAACAGCGGACGAGTTGCACGTCGCATGGATCAAGGGCTTCTCTGGGCGATCGCCAGGTATCAAAAGGCTGCAAAGCTTGCTGAGGAAGGTTCGGATAGAGCAGACTCAGGTCCGTTTCTGGTAGCCACCGGAATCAGTAAGTTAGCATACAAACGTTGGTCGTTGACACAAGAACAGAAGTGGCAGCTTTTTTGGAGTCGTGATACCCAAGAAGTATGGTTGTATGGAGATCGAAGTCCACCGCACGAGATGGCTGCAGCATACTTTTTAACAATGACAGGACATATGCTCCCAAAGGACGCCCTGAAAAGAGTAACAACACAAGGCAGTCCTACACTAGACATCCCCGATGGTTTGAAACAGCCAGATTTTGCTATCCGTCCACGAGAGGCAAAACTGCCAACCATAGTTGGTGAAGTAGCTTACCACAACGAGAGCTTCCAAAGATTAATCGAAGAGCAACAGATGTGGTGTAGATCGAACTTCGTGCAATTTTTTGTCGGTCTCAAAATCACAGATAGGACACACTCACAAAAGGGAGATCCAAAGTTGACACTAATAACATGGCGAAGAGACTCTGGTTCGACAGAGACATTGGAATTTGGGCAAAACTCCTCTTGCACAGGTGAAAATCAAATGTTTCTAAACATTCCGTTCTCATGTCTGTTCTACCAGTCAACCATTCCCCCAAGTATCTCTGAACCTTCACTCAAGTTTGACTTGTTTGACGTTCGAGAGAGAATCAAAGATGAAATCCGCAATCTGTCAAGTTGAGCTAGGGGTTCTGTCAATAGGTGACTTCCAGCATCTNAACAGCAGGTGGCTGAGTGCTGCAGGTGTGGGCCTATGGCAACTTGAAGCATGACCCGGGTGCCCTGCTGGATGGCGTTGCTCAGTATATTGAGCGGTGCTTGCAACATGCAATGGCTCACAAAGCAAGACAGCACATGCAAGTCTTCTCCCCACAGCATGTGTCAAACATACTCTTGGCGNCATAATGCAATGTGTCATAATGCAATGTGCGCCATGATGTCAACACTGAGCGCTTAACAAATTGCCCTGTGTGAGAAACACTGGGCAACAGCAGCTGCCAGATCCCTTGCTGCTTGGTGTTGAGTGCTATCAGAGGCGTATTTGCAACGCTTGAGACGAGTTTCTGTGCTGCTTGTTGGTAGGTGATGTCCTGGTCATAATGGAGGAACAGTAGCATCACATCTGAAAGAAGAGATGCTGAAATGCGCTGTCCTGCTTGCTTGCGAGTGTGAAACTTGCCATGCTAGCTATACAACAGCACAGCATTAGTGAGCATGTCTGTGATGGAGCTTAGACCACTCTGTGATGTACCTTAGATCACATGCTTTGCCACGATCTGGCAGCATTGAACGTGTATGCTAGCCTGAGCAGTGGGCTGCAGGGTGTTTATGGCAGATTGAACACCTGCCAACTATTCCACACCATGTTCGCATGCAAGTGTACACAACAATGCACTCCACCTGGAATATCCAAGTCACATATGAAGCCACACACAGCCGATAACATCAGCATGTCTGTGCAAGGTCTGCCATACCCAATGTCCTGTTGCAGCAGAGCATGTTATGGCAGGAGTTGACACAGCACAGCACAGCCCAAACTGCATCATAATCAACTGCGCCAAAACGCATCTGCTGCAGGGCCCTCAATGCAGCAGCATCTGTTCACAGACTCAGCGGCTTCCAGCAAGCTGCCCCAGGGGACAGCAGTGTTTTGCTGCATGTGGCATCGCTCACACAAGCATGCGTGAGTGCTGGGGGCCTGGAGCAGGCTGAGGAAGGGGGCTGNAAACCATGCTCAGCATAGGTGTGTAAGCAAAGCTGTATATGGATGGATGGCCGCACATGTAGGCACGACTGCTTACATGAACCTGTGCAAAGCATTAACGGCAGATCGAGGATCCAGCAGGGGACCAGGATACCTGCAAGATGTCGAGGCACTGCTCAACTGACAGATTACCAATTGAGGAGCACAGCTGGTCCAGCATCTGCTTCTTCTCAGCACTTGCACCATACTTGCAGCTTGAGCCCTCCAAGCATAGCACCCTCATCGAAAACATTGTTCCTGTGTGTGCATCATGTGGTCGTCTGGTACAGCATCCGCTTGACATGGAGAGGATTGTCACTCAGATGCATTATTGTCACTCAACCCAAGCTGTGTTCAGGTTGACAACAGACAAGGTGGACAGCTGCAGACAGCTGTTTNAAGGCCTTCCGGTTGAAGACTGCTGAGATCAAGCACGGACGTCTTGCCATGGTTGCCTTCCTAGGTGAGCCAGCCACTCTGTTGTGCCCCCTGAGTTGGGAACAATTCGAACTCTGCAGGACATTTTGTGAGAAGGTCGTTTGTGTCTGTTGTCACGACTGCGATGATGCACAGCTCAGGCTCACTGACTTTGACTGTGCATTGTGTCGTCGTAGGTCTGAGCTGTACACATGGACACATGCAGAGTTGGGGTTCAAGAACAACACGTATTATGCTTCATCTGTCAAGCATCTGGCATGTGCTGCATGCCCCATGGTCTCAGTTTGGTAGGAATGCCATCAGCTGCACACATGCTGCCTGGCCATGTGCACCTAGCAGCACTGGGCTGCACTGCACCGGTTGGCTGCGTAAATGCTGTGCCTGCAGTGAAGATCACAGTTTACACTCACTCCAAAAAGGTTGAGAGGGGGAAGGCTTGATGCAGGAGGCAGTATTCAGTGTGCACTGTGTGGTGCAGCATCACAGGCACTATCTGTTTTGCAGGCAAGCAGACGAGAGCCTCAGCTAAGTGGAAAAGACACGCATCATGCGCACACCGCATAAGGATTGCACATGGGCATAGCAAGCATCTGTAGAGCCTACATACTGCAACTGTGCATATGGCTGAGCACATACGTGTTTCCTGTTGTTGTCTATGTGGCCCGACATACTGTGGAACACACTGACAGGCTGGTCTAGTTGTACCTGGAGCTGTTTGAGAACTGTTTTGGCGACACCTTCAGAAGAGCACTCCACAAAGCCAAAGCCCATGGAGAGAGGCTTGCCAGCTGGGTCTTTCCTCATAGCCACCTTGACGCTGCGTATGCTGCCTCCAGCTTTGGAAATGGCATTCTCAAAGTGCTTTTGCAGAGCAGCATCACCTGCACACAGCTGATGAGTCACACACACCCTTATACAATGGTCATCATGGCGTCATAGCCTCACAGCTGCAACCGTAAAACAGATAGTGTGGCATAGGTCCACTTCTGCATTCCAACATGAGGTCATGCATGCTGTTTGCATGCTTGACTGCAACACATTGTCTCAGTTTTGCAGGAGCGTAATGTGTGGGCCTGAAGTGGCAGCACCAGTATGATGCATCAGCACCATGCTTGCAGTGCTTGCCATGAAAATGGTGTTGTCCTGAAACACTGACAGCTGCAGCAGTCGTATTTGCCCACCCTGTCAGCCTGTCACAGCAATGCTGCAGGCTGTTGTGCAAGCTCTCGCATGGCACATGAACTTTGATGCTGACACTACCTGTTGCAAATGCCAAGTTTTTGACATAAATTGTGCTGGTCTCAGCATCTTCTATATNTTAGCATAGGAGCAGCCACATGTGCAGCAGGCAGGTGAACGATGGTGTTGAAGTGCTAGGATACATGACAAACAGCTTGCATAACAGTCGGTAGAGCTGCAATGAGATTGAGCAGGTGCAGTCAACGAGGGTTGATATGCTTCTTGTCATGACTGATACAGTGACCATGGCACTGTTAGTGGTGTGATTGCGCTTGAATGACATAGCATTGAGGTGTCAACACTTGTGGTGTCACAGGTGCAGAGCGCACAAGACTGCACAGCAAATGCAGACACAGACCAAAGGTAGATGACAGCAGCAACAACAGCGAAGTGCTCACCTTCTCGTCCCTGATTGTGTTCCTCATGTTGAAGGCGTAGTTCTCAAGGGAGTTCTTGGCCTCAATCTTCTCCTTGTGCGCCTCGTCTTCACTCTTGTACTTCTCAGCCTCTTGCACCATCCTCTCAATCTCATCCTTGCTCAACCGGCCCTTGTCATTTGTGATGGTAATCTTGTTCTTGTTACCTGAAGGAAGCAATATAGTTATGCTAAGGTGCACCTGGTATGCCTATAGCACAGCCAGGTCATGATTGTGCAGAATTGACACTATATGTTGTACCACAAGCACCATTATATCATCAACACTGCAAATGCTGTGTTTGCAGATGCGTTAGTGTTTAGCTGCCACCCTGTATATGGGCCTAAAATGCTGCGTTGCCGCAAAACATATGCATTCACAAGCCTAGTAACATGTAGGCATACAGAAATACAACACTGGAACATGTGATGTTGAGCAGGACCATGCCAGGCATATAGCAGGGAGCCACTAGCACANCGACAGGGTAAGCCTCACTCCTGCTTTGACCCGGTTAGTCATGCGTACACGAGAAAGCATGCTTATTGAAGCCTTCATCCGTGCTAAGCAGTAACAGTGCAGACCAACGCTGTGTTTTTGCCTGGCTGTACATACAATTTGAACAGTGCAATGCGCGTTGTTCACATGTTGCAGTAGTAAGGGAAACAAGAACATATAAGTAGTACGGCTAATGATACGATATGACGCTATACTCCATGCAACAACCCAACCATTCGAATTGCTGCAGAGTACGCGTATTGCAAGCAATGTCACTAGCAATACGGGAACAACAATTGCTACACGTGACTGCACAAGCATCTACTGCACAACCGTTAGTGGTGGGCACCGCTTGCAATATTGCTTGCAACACTAATGTGCATATACCGTGTGGCCCCTGGGACACACGAACAACACAAGGACGCTGCCAAAATTGTATACCTCTTCTGCCTCTGTACCTTTTGCACAATGTACAGGCCATGTGGCAACATGTGAAATGAAGACTTTCAGCCTGATAGAAATGATCAACTCAGACATGGACTCAGATATCAACAACTTAGTCATCTTCAGTGTTGCTTTTGCTTGTAGCAGTCAGTCCTCATAGGATTATGCATTCAGAAAGTAACTGACTGATGAGTCAGGCTGGCATTGCAACTTGACGAGATTTCTTTGGCGCTTTGCTAGCTTGCGCTGCCAGTTGTGCTATCTCCTCTTCACTCTGTGAGCAGCTTTCTGACAGCAAGGACAGCGGAAGACGCAGCAGCTGTGTGTTAAGCTCAGCAAGCTTGGCAGNAAGCGCAACACAGCGCTTGTCACCAGAATATCTAATGCTTGCAAAATCCCTGCTCTGCCTAGACTAACAGCTAAAAAGAAAATTCAAAAGGGTCGATGTGTAATGGCGGCCCAAGGTGGCACCGTTCATGGTTGGCTCATGATCGGAGCTGAAGCTTCAAAGCTACTACTAACGTACTAACTGACTGTCCGCCCATAGCATACACTGGCAATGTACAGTTCCTTCTCCCACTTCTCCTGCGCAACACAATGCACAGATTTCAGGACATGAATTNTAGCTACAGTCATGTGCTGCACAAAGCTGTTCATTGCATGGCAGGTCATTCAGCTGTGCCTGCTGCTGATGATCGTGATGTTGGCGATGATAGGCAACAAGCGGCACTGAGGTTGCTTGCGCACAGCCTGGTAGGCTTTGCAGCTCAACAAGATCTGCGGCTTGACACCTTTGCACTTGGGCCGGCTTCCAGAGCTTTGGGTAGGCCTGCTGACTCTGCACTAAGCTTTTCTTGCAAGCGTCATCCTGGATGACGTAGACCAGATNGGCAAGCTGCTGAAACATACAAGTATGCAATGAACTAGTATGTTACTTGAGAGCCAAACATTTAGGCATCCATAGAACATGACGGTGGAGCAGTTGTGAAGCTCAGTGTCCTAGCTGTCATAGACACTACATCGAGTATTGCAGGGCAGCACAGCTGTTTGCTCAGGGTTGCATCACACTTCTACTGACTGCTGATGTTTTGAGCTCAAAGGGACTACGTGGCACAAACTTGCCTGCTGCATGCATGAAAACAGATTGCTGCCCTTAAACTTGTCAAACTGTGGATGCATGTGAAGCAAATTGGCAGCCAAGCATAGGTTGGTACTCAGAATAGTGGACCTGTGCCAGTAGTCTTGTGGCATCTTGGCAGTCAGTGAGCAGGCAATCAGCAGCTGGCTTCCCATGAAGACGACATCAAATTACGCAGACAAGCTGCAAAAATCATCACTAATCTTCAGACGTCAGAGGCTACTGTCGAATCAGCACCATAGACAAGCAAGCCAAGCCTTTTATTCAATCATTGAACGCAGCTCTCCTGTCAGTACAGCCTGTCTGCTGTTGTTGTCATTGAGGCCGACTTTCCTTTGTGCACGTGACGTCTCCTGCGTGTGTACGTGATAGTTTGGCTGGCTACTCAATGCAACAGGCCGTGGAGGAAGACCAGTACTGCATCAGCTGGAGTGTAGTGTCAGCTACAGAGCCAGCTAAAGTTTGAAATGCTAAAGGAGACTTTGTTGGCATGCTGCACTAGCAGCCAACATCACCTGCACTGGACAAGGCAGCAGAATTGAGACAGAAGATTTCCTCATGATAAAGCTCACCTTTGGCTGCTTGTCAGTTGGCCACACTTGCCTGAAGCACACTTGACCTGATTGAGACATGCCTTTGCATGTCAGCAAATGCTTTGTTGCAGCTTGAGAGCACAACTTTCAGATACACTGCACAAACAGCGCATGGGCAGCATCCCGCCTGCCCAGAAGCGTCGCAGCAGTACCTCATCACTTCCCCCAAAAGGCTGAGTATAGGTTCATGCAAATATTGTTTGGTCAGGTGAGCTACTCAAACCGCATGAACAGCATGCCTACAGCTTGTTTGTAAAGGCGCTGCGCATAAAACAAGTATCTATGCATCTTTATGGTGCACCCTCTGACATGGATTAGGAAGCAATTTGAAGTGATCAGCTGCCCCTGAGTCAGGGTTTGCTTACTGCAAACTTCCTGTATGGCCAAGTGTACTGGCATGGATGATCTCTAGCTGCTGGTCAGCAACTCGACACAGCTACTTTCTAGAGGACGTGAACTACCGAGCAACACTGTTTGTTGGCAGATGCTGGGCAGTGTCAAGACACCACTTTCATTGCTGGCATGTATATTGATTGTATGTACATTTNTTGACCAGTCAATGCTATGGTGCTGGCTTTGAGTCATGACTACACGGTTGAGGCTTGCTGCATACTACTGCTTGCTGCAGCCAGGCTCAGCAGTTTTGCCACCGTCCCACAAAAGCTGGGGTATGAATGAAGTGCGCCTAACGGCAATCTGCAGCTTGCTGTGGCTGCTTAACCAGCATTTACATATCTGACAGACCAACCTTACATCATACTGAAACAGGGTCGCTGCATTGCACAGTGTGCCATGATACAACTTACATCATTGGCGTTATACAACAATGTCACGGCTGTGATTATATCAATCAATCGTTATAGTCTATCTGACCGCAGGNGTCCTGCTGTTGCATTCAAGTTGCTTGTTTTGACAAGCTTGTCTCTCGCAATGGTGCTTACATCTGCTGCAGCGATGGTCTCTGTAAGCAGGTTGCGGGTACTGGGCTGGTTGGTTGTTGCAGTGGTGGGGCTGCTTGCATGAGCAATCTTGCTTCTGACATCACCACTTGAGGCTGTCGCTGTGATGTTGCTTGCGTGAGCCTTCGGCAGGGCTCCTATTGCGGAGTTTCTTGCTTGAGCGAGCTTGGCAATGCTACTCGTGGTGAAGGCTTCTGCAGTTTTACTGTCTGAAGCAGTGGTGTTGAGTGTCACCAGACTATTTGTTGCTGCACTGGAAGTGCTTCCATGATTCAACTTGTCACTCACAGCGCTGCATGTGGCCTTTACGGTTATGTCTGTNGAACAGGTCAAGGATAAGAACAGGTCAAGTACAAGGTCAACGATAAGATCAGGTCAAGTACAAGCTCAAGAATGACAACAGGTCAAGTAGGAGGTGAAGGGTTTGAACCTGTAAGTGAGCACGCATGTGGTGGATTGTCCTGCTTGCAAGCTGCCCTCAGAAGGCTGCATCTGCAGAAGCCGCTCCCTGATGATGAGGTCGTGCAGCTTCTCATTGTCATCTCGAGGCCTGCTGGGCTCCACCCAGTTCTCCATTTCCACCCCCCGCCCCACATCACCCACCTTCTGCAGCTCCCACTCCACAGCCAAGTCGCCTACAGTCAATGCCCAACAATCAGCATTGAGATATGCATGAGCGTTGACTTGCTACCTCCTAGCCTGCTTGGCCCACTTTATACAGCTCCCATGTGACAGCCAAATTGCTTACACTCCATGCCTCAACATTGAATGGGTTTGCAGTGCTGCATGAGCTCAGTCAGTGTCTCACCAAACACATTGGGCGATCTTTGACTATATATTATGCTAAAACATGCATAACAGCCTGACTGTTTCTGTGGGCTGTGGCTGTTCCAAAGCTCTGTGTACTGAAAGCACTAATTCCCTCACATTGACAGGTCCTGCGTATCACCCACCACAGCAGAATGAGACACACCTGTGTTTGTGAGCTGCAGCACCACACAGGTTGGCGCACAATCGATGCCACCCACCCCAAAGTCCATTGGGAAGGGCTGTAGAAGCCCCAGGGCATGTTGGGTTGTCCACCTGCCCTGCATCTTGGCTTTGGCCAGCTCTAACTCAGCNTCCATCCATCTTTGCGCAGATGAAGTGCATCCTGCACGACCCGGGCGGAAGAGGCTTTCACGTCTCTCCTCTACACGGCCTGAAGTCCACGGCACATTGACGCATCGATGCAAAGCTCCTTATGCTTGGGCGTACGACAACCCTTGAGCTTGCCCGCTCTCCTTGCAACAAACAAGATAAGGACCAACAGGCGCCGCTTTGCTCAGCCACCGCACTCATGCACCCCAGTCAGCTCGCAGACTGACACGCAAGTCGCACGCCAAACAGTAACTCCCATCACAAGACGCGCTGCGCTGTTTGCTTTTACAAGCTTGGTTGTTGCTCAGCGTTCAAGCTCGCCTAGCTATGCAGAGCAGGTATACGACGCGACCACAACACTTGTACCATGCACACAAGCAAGCTGGCGCCAGACGATGTTTGCGCGCATGCTCAAATGTGGATTGCCGCAGGAAGCCGAACCGAGTCTACCGCCAGAAGCGTCCTCCAGTGCACCAGTGCCTGATCAAGCTGAAAAAGCTTCTGACATTGCTGCGCCGATTGAGGCGGTGCACAGCGCAGAAGACGGTGCCACAGCTGACCAATCATCCCGCAGCCAGGCTGAAGCCCTCTCCAACGATATGATGCCCACTGACTCGCAGCAACACACTGTGAACTCCACAAATGCTGACACATCGCCTTCAAACAGCCAGGCTGAGCAAGGACAAGACAATACTGCCCAGAGCGAGCTGCAGCAAGGTCCGGTGCAAGCTGGCACTCCTGATTCCGCATCATCTAGCAGCCCAAGTGGAAGCCCCACAGACACTGTTGCTCCAACTGACGTGTTGCAGAGCGCAGTGGACCCTTTGAAAAGCAGTGCAATGCCTGACAGCAGCCCAGCCAGCACCAGTGCGACTGAAGCCATCTCCATTGAGCCGCTGCAAGAGAAGGTGCAAGCTGCAGCTCCAGAACTGCTGCTGTATGGCGCAGCAGGCGTTGCTGCAGTAGGCCTGACTGGTCTTGCAGTTGAGGTGGGTGCCATCTCCTGTTTCGCACTGTTGTCATTGGATTGGAGATTGAAGCATGCTGNCTGTTCCCCATGCTCCTGCATGCTGCAAAGTAGGAGATTACCTGCTGACATGCATTGGTACCAGCGTACCTTTTGCCCATGTGCATTGGCGTATCTGCATGTATACTGTACAGCAAGCCAATACGTGCAGTGTCTTGCGCTATCTGCAGTTGCGGTTCCTGTTCAACTTACCTGACTTGGTCCTGCTTGTTGTACTATCGCGTGTATTCACAAAGCCATGCCAAGGCACACAGCCATGAATATGCCTGATGACATTTCTGGCAGCTTGGTCTGTGCCTGGTTGAGCCTGCCAGGATTGAGACCCCCTCATGCCCCTTTGTGGCAGGGCTTCTAGCTGATGGCCTCATCAAGAANCTGCTGATGCCTTGCTGCACCATGCTGCCTTGTCGCAGCCGCTGCGCGCTGCCATGAGTTATCAACATTTGCACCATCACTGGCTAGTGACGCAGCAGAGGTCGATGTGGCTGAGTGCAGCACAGGTGCAATGTTTTCGGACTGAGCTGCGCTGAGCTGGGCAACTCCTGACGCTGGCTGTACAGGCATTAAGGGGCGCTGCAGCACCGGCAGTGCTGGCCGCAGTTGTAGCCTGCAGCAGTCACCTCAGCATCAGCAACACAGCAGNCCCTTGCCGCTGCCTCAGACTGTTGGCATGGCCAGCGAAGCAGTCGCCATGTTTCCGTACAATGCGGGCATCATGCTCATGCATCTGCCTGTGTTGCGGGAGACGTATGATGACTTCATTGACTTCAGCTTCAACAACACGCATGGCTTATTCTACCCAGGTATCGCGCCATTATTGTACTCTGCATCTGCTTATGTTGTTGTTCTGCAGCAGCATGAGGTCCATGGTGAGTGATATTCACAGTATCTGGGTGATTGGGAGATGGTTTGAGCTGTTGCACTGTCACAATTTTTGGGTGATCGCAATTGTTGTTTGACTGNCGGCTAGCAGGTCAGAGTGCTGAGCTACCATGTCATGCCCTGTTTGCATCTTTTATGCAGCAGATGGGAGACCTGAGCAAAGTCGTACCTCACATCTTGACTGCAGCTCTGCTTGATATCACAGCTGCTGTTGTGAGCTGACACACAGAGCGCTTGACCACCAAGACTGGACTTTGTGTCCACCCATGACATAGAGACAGGCTAGTCCAGTCAGCACGTCACACAATGACCAATCAGCCATAGGCACCAAACATGTGACCTTGCAAATCAGTCACAGCCACGAATACAACCCAAGCAGGTTGTTATCAGCCTTGATTCTATGCATTGCTCGCACACACAGGCTGGCTCCTATCTGAGCCGTGCATGTGTGCACTGCAGGTCAGTGGTGGTGGCAGTCAGAGGGACAGCGACAATGGAGGATGTCATCACCGACAGTGTTGCAGCTCCAGACCTGCTGGACAGATCAGAATGGCTGCCAGAGTCCTTCAAGCAGCAGCAGGCTCAAACAGGTACGCCTGGCTTGTCAAATTCTCGTGCATGCATCTGAACTTCTGACCAAGCATGCGCTGCCTGAGACTTTGTTCAAGCAGCAGCCTCAGACAGCAAATCCTGGACTTGATTGTCAGACAGCATGAGACGCTGCCATGCCTGATACACTTAGTACGTCTGCAGTACATGAGAGGGTAGCGTTGCTGATGGAATGGAAGAACACAGCTCAAGCCAATATGTGGTGATGTTCACAGGTGAGAGGATGTATGCGCATGGAGGCATTGTGGCAGCAGCAGCTGCCATCCTCAAAGACATGGACCGACATAACATACTGCATCGCCTGCTGGAGGAGTATGACCCATATGNCTGTGCTGTGCTGTGCTGTGCTGAGATGTCTTGTGTCCACAACAAGACTTTCTTGCTTTCAGAACTGTGTCAACACCTTCACACTGCATTGCTGGCCTCTGTACCTGAGGCACAGGTCACATCAATGCGCAAGGGTGTCACAGATATGTATAAGCGCAGGTAGGAAAGTTGGCTAAGAAGTTGCCTGTTGGCAATGTAAAGGCCATGGCAGCGCAGCTAGGCACAGCTGGGCAGACACAGTCTGGTGCACAACATGCTGCACAACAAGAGGAAGAAGACCTGACATGAGTGTAGTACAGCTGGGGTCAGATGAGCAGGCTGGGGTGGTGCACAAGACTTGCACAGCAGGACGAGAATGACCTGACCTGAGTGTGTCATATCTGAGTGTGGAACATTGTCAGCCCTATCAGATAGTATGATTGTGAGTTCTTTACGTCATAGAGCGTTGCCGCACTGTATAGAGTCCAAGACGCCAAGTCTATTATATACATTTGTTACTACGGATACAAGTCTTCAATTTTGATGCATAAATTGTCAGGACTCTTTGCTTTGAAGTGACAGCCTTGCCATTGATAGCAGTGNGCAGGTTGACTGATCCTGATGACAATGCTAAGTTAACACTGTTTGTAGAATGCCCTCACTGATGCTGCACTGACATGATTGCTTGCATGAAGTGCAGCTCTCTGTGTGTGATGTGGCTGTCTGCTGCGCATGGTATCTTCCTGGTGTGTACATGACTTCATCAGATACAGATGACCTATGCTTGCCCATCCAGTAAAGATCAGAATTGTTGCAGATCAAGCTATGCTCGCCTACGTTATTCGACTTGTCCCATGGTAGACGTCTGAATTGACAAGCAACAATGGTGCTCTGCCTATCAGCTGCTCAGAGATGGCCTGCCCAGCTATTTGCATTGAAGGCTACACTACCTGGTCCTTGGCTACCGCACAGCTGTAATCTGATGCAAGCTCAACAGTATGAAGCAGTACACAATGTGCAGGTTTGAACAAGCATGTTACACATGAAAAACTTGACACAGGCACAGTGCTAAACAGACACCAGAAGGTCTGGACATGACTTGTAGATCTGCACATGCATGCGGCACATACTNAGCTTGAGGGTGGGTTTGTGGGACAGACAGTTTTTGACAGCTTTACCTGTAACAGATGGATCACCAGTCAAGTGTGTGGTCTAGATGTAAGGCTCAGTACCCGTGAGACAATAGTGCAGTTACTGTCAAGAAAAAGATGACACAAGCCTGCATGGTGTTGAGCCACAAGCAGCAAGATATGCCTGAACGCGACTGGCAAACCTGCACAGGCAGGTATTAGTAGCGTAAATGAATGACATGCAGTTGTATGATGAAGATATGCGAGCTTGAGGTAAACATTGTGATGGGCNACTGACTGTAGTCTATGTCATGCAGGAAGAGGTGGAGATCTTCTTCAGTGCACATGGAGTGCCTGTCTCCTATGTGGAGGAGGCTGGGGACCCCTACAAGGAGGAAATGGAGCAGTGCATCAGCCTCATCATGCAGGAACTGCAACGCAGGCAGATCAGCAACCACCACACCCTGGCGTACCAGTCCCGTGTGGGCCCTGTACAGTGGCTCCAGCCCTACACAGACACCACTATCAAGTATGCGGCTTCAAGCATGTCATGTCGTGCCATGTGCTTACGCTGGCATTAGATGAGCCTTGCAAGAAGCCACTGCATCAATGATGTTGCTGCTTGCTGACCCAGCTGAATGCAGTTTAGCACTCACGTGAACCTCAGGTTGATATGCGCGGATGGCAATGTGCGCATGACTTGGCCTTGTACTGCACCTGTACATAAGGACTTAGCATAGTTTACATTGTGAGTACATGTTGGCAATCCAAATCAGGATAGAACACGCCCGTTAGGTACTCAGCGTTGGCTGGCTCATCTGTGCATTATCATCATGACTGTTATTACTAGTGTGATAAGCCTTTCGACCAGGGGCTTGATTGAGACTAATATAGTCATTGACATCAATAACAGCCTGCTGTAACAAGAGCTTTGCTGGACATGGTAGCAAACATATGCCATCAAGCTGTGTCATGTCACATGCAGCNCAGCTTATAAGCAGCTTATAACCTGTCTCATATGCCAAAGCAGGTGAGCGTATGTCTAGGTTGCTAGACCACTGTGCTTGGCTTGTCAAGGCTGGGTGACAGTGCTGCCTGGCCAGAGTATGCTCAAGAAGCAATGCACTGACTCACATAAGGCTTGCAGCATATGCTTCAACTACAAACCGAGGAGACCTTGTAAATTGACCGTCAAGCTTGTTTGCAACCTTCTCTATCGTAGCATATTACTGGTGTCAAAGCTGGTCTACAATGCGCTGGTGCAATGCAGTTGTCAAGTCTTGGCTGAGAAGAAACAATGCAATTTGGATGGAACGCCCAATACCAAGCATCCTTATGCAATCTGCAGTAGAGGATGTGTTTCAGCTGATACCTCTGGCAGAAGCAATGGCTGCTGAGTTAGGCAGTATCTGGGTGGGGCATGTGTTGTCATTGAGCCGTGCATACTCTCAAACCACTTTGATGAGTCAGACAAGAACACTGCTCAAGGTGGCTATGCAAGATCCACCATAACAAAGCTGGTGCCCTGGCTGGAGAGACTGTATGGGNTTGCTAGTGTGCATTGCTAGTGTTGTTGTATCACTTCAAGGCGTGAGGCAAATGCAAACTGAAATGGGTCTTTTGCTTCAGGATGTGGATTGCTGGTACACAGAGGGCAGCAAGACAGTGTGGCAGAAGGCTAGCCTGCCTGCTTGGCTTGCCTGATTTGCTCTGATGAGGCTGCTGTAAGAGCCCGAAGGCTTGAAAGCTGGCCTGGCCTGTACTCCAGTGGCTCTCTGCAGGCTATGGCCAGAAGGAGGACGCGCGCTAATGTCTTCAGGGCCATCGCTGAAATCCCGCGAGGCCTTGAGCTGAGCAATTCGCCAATCGCGTTCGGCTTTGGGCAGTGCGTTGAGAGCAGCCAAGCGCCTCTCGGTGGCCCGCTTGGCTTCTGCTTGGCGAGCGTTTTTGGCCCGGCTGACTTCTTCCTCCCTCTTGAGCTTCTCTTGCTCATGCCTCTGCTCAAGCAACTGCCTGGCCCTTGCCTGCCTCCAGGCCTCAGCTCTTGCATCATGCTGCCTGCATCACAATGCCAAGAAGCTCACTGAGTGCCGCAATTCCTGCAAACAAAAAAAAGATGCTGCTGGCTGCTATCGTCACAACTTTGCAAGACGCAAGTGACCCTCACTAGAGCATGGCAACCGTCAAATCTCTGGCAATGCGTTCCACCATAATAAGGCCATATGGGGGAAATGGAACATGCTGTATGCTGNTGACTTGCTGGCGCTGACCCCACAACAATAACTTTCTGCAAGTGCACATTGCGGCCTCCTATTTGAATCGCATCTACAGGTAGGTGGCTGACAAAGCCGAGGNTGCCTTGCAAACAACATGTGCAAGCTGCCGCACCTGCAACATGAAGCTTTTGAGTCAGCCGTCACAATGCAACTGGCAACTGTGCCTTCAGCATGTAATCATGTCTTTCCTCAAATGCCTTGACATTCTTTTGGCCGGCACAAGAGTGCATCCCTGGCAAAGCTTATCAGCACCGACTTGCAGACCGCACCTACTGGCATGAAAGCAGCATGGCAGCTAACATACCTTCAGCTTGAACACCGTATGCAATGTCTCACACTGCCATCGTGTTGCAGGTGATGAGATCTGTGCTTTACCAGTACCACATGGACCTGGAGGCTCTCAGCCCTCAGCTGTAGCATCCTTGCTGCTTGTTGACAGGCATCTGGACCTGCTCACCCCGGCTCTGCATCACACCCATGTGCTTGATTGCATCTTTGCACAGATACCACCCAGACAGTGCACAGCANGTGGCGGCTGTGGTGCCTGTCTGTGCAGCATACCTAGTCATAGATGCTGTAGGCAACACGAGTGCTGGTGTCCTCAGGTAGGCGTGCTGCTGTGCTGATCTTCAATTCAACCCAAAAGCGACACGTCAATGGAATACGCTGTATTGTNGCACTTGCATGGCCACAGCTGTGGAGGACAGGGCCAAGCCACCCCCCAGGATGATAGCTGCAGGGCCCCCCAGCCCAGCCAGCATCATTGCAGTGCCTGCCACTGCTGCCAGTGTAGCCACCACCTGCATGACCAACATTGACTTGACTAAATCCAATATTTCATTACCAGTAATAACTTCAAAAAATTTACAAATCGATCAATGTCAATCAACGATGCAAGTGAACAATATACAAATAGCCGAGCAGGATAGCACACCGCAAGCACAGATATGTAACTCTTGCATGCCACTGTGATCCGCTTTCACAACGTCAGCTTGTCAGCAATACGCTTCAGCATGAGAACATGGCCAACACGCATAGCAATGGTGCAGTTACAATTCCATGACACCACATTGCAAACACAGCCAAAGACACAAGGGTAGCAGGCTGCATGCTTAGCAGGAGCAGCATACCTGTCACCTTTGTACCCCAACTGTACGCAGCTGAAATATGCGACTCACCTCTTTGAACGCATTTGCTCAGTGCATGCTGCACAAGACAACAAGGTCTATTGAGCATCCTTGACTTCCACATGCTGTCTCATGCAGCACATGTGCTGTTTGCTCATTTTGCCTTGAAGCATGGCTTTGCTTGGCATAAAAAGGCCAATGCACACTCCCTATGCACAGATGCCGTCGGGCGCTTCACAAGGCATGAGCTCTCTCTGTGGAGAGCCCATGCCTGTACAGTCTCAGGTGCTGAGTGCAGCGCATGCATATATATAGTCTGGCAGNCATGCATAGTACTGCACACAAACACAAGCAGCTTAGGTGTCTCCATGATGCTTCGGTGTGTACATACCCCATGCTGTTGTCCTATGCTACCGTTCATTCTCTCTGAAGCATAGTGAACCAAACTGCCAGCCCTAGCAGGGGCACAGGATTGTTTTTTGTTTGTCGCCAATGTGTTGCCAATGTGTTCCATTCACTGCAGACAACGCTCATTGCCAGGAACACCACCATTCCAACCAAGAAGGAGCAGGTACACACCATGCAAGCTTGTGCATGTCATGCATGCCGTAGTCATATTCACATTGCATTCTCATTTGGGTTGTGACTGGCTATTTCCATCTTGGCAATGCGCATCAGTACAATAGCGTTTGCAGGTTGAAACTTGCTTGTTGCATGCTAGTAGGTTGCTGTTGTTGCAGTTNAGCTTGGAACAGCTTTGTGCTGTGCAGCTCAGCCAGCAGTTCCTTGGTAGCTTCAATGGGGATGCAGGGAGTGACTGAGTTACAGCAACTAGCTGAGCCTGCTCTTACCACCAGTGTCNGGCGCATTTTGCACAGGCTGAAGACTGTCAGTTCACAAAATCGCAAACATAGCTGCGCATCAGCACAAAACAGGNGTTCACGGCACTGCTGGTAAAGTGCCTGCTGTTCCTGCCTAAGCTGAGGATGACACATTGCTATCTCACACTGTACTTCCATGAAGTAAAGTGCTCACTGACTTGTGTACACACGTGTATTTACATACGCGCACCTGCCAATGGATGTGATATGTTCCCAAGCACAACAAAATCAGCTGTGTTCCCTTCCATGTTGCAACTTGTCAAGCAGCAGCCTCGGTGGGTTCATGCTCTAAGCAGCCCTTAATCATGAAGCATTGCAGCGCATACCAAGTTCTGTGGTCTTGACCTGACAAGCTTCACCTCTGAGCACACCTGGCTGCTCCTATGCATGAGCACGTTTCTGATCTGCAGAGGGCTGGTGGAGTATGCAGCGCCGCTGTGCTACCTGTACGCAGAGCAGTCCAGCTGCATGGCCATGTTCTGCAGCATGTATGCGCGCTTCTGGTGCCGCCTGCATGCCATTGATGACACAGGGGGCCGGAAGGCTACCCTCATTCCCCTCTCTGCCCTCTTCCTGCACCTCCTGCAGGTCTGCCTGCTGTTTGCTGTTTAGGCTCTGCTGACGCTGTGCCTGGATGTGCAGCGATGCAGATAGTTGGAGATGGCACGCATCTGCACCCCGTGCAGGGGTGTTTGCTTGTTCATCACGCCTTTTAGTTTATGCTATTGCAGGTCACATAGCTATGCAGACCATTAGTTACATGGTCCTGCATTTGTGGCAGGTGTGTGTGTTTTCACATGATGTGCCTTTATTGTTACTGTAGCAGATTGTGCAGCTGTTTGCAGGTAGGCCAAGGTAACGTCTTGATGCACTTTCTGTAGGTGTGTTGCACACTTCAGGTCATGATGTATCTTGTATCAATGCGAANCTTGCGAGTTGCAGCATTGCATCATGGCTTGAGGCACATGAGCTCGTGAATGCTCATTGTGATTACTCATCCAAACGCTGTCCATGTGTGCTGGTCACGGTGAGCACCCGGGATGTTGTCTCAATCTCCACACATATGCCTACAATGTACTCATATGCCTAGAATGTGACTCAAATCCACATATTGAGTAGCGGCTGTTCTGCAGGATGTAGTAGAGACGCATCTCCTCAGAGACATTGCAGCCCGGTCTGAAAACTTCTTTCAAGCAGCCAATGTTGTGCAAGATCTGCGAGGTGTGCTTGCCAGAAGCTATGTGCAAGTCAAGGCTCTTCGGCATGACGTAAGCCTATGTGCCTGACTGTCAGGATGTGCTGTGCGATGACTGCAGCATCATTGCACAGCCAATGCAGGGCATGCACCACATCAGGCACACCTTGTTACGCACCACTTGCTGTATCACAGTCATGGTACAAGATGACTGTCAATAAGCACTTGTGAACTTTTGCAAGGCAACAGAGCTGATGTCTTGTCATTTGAACGCTAAAAGTGACTTTGGAATTGCGCGTCCATCAGTTATTGAGCTCTGATCTGCACAAATGTTGCTAGAAATGCGTAACTGTGTCTCAGGTGCACACCTTAGATGAAGAAGTNAATAGCATGAGCTGCACTACATTGCTTTGGATGGCAAGACCCATGGTTTGAAGCTGGTTTGCTTGACAGCACTTAATGCTTGGCTGCACAGTCAAGTCTTGCCTGATGGCCTGATAGATATGGCATCACTGAGAAAGCCTAACAGCCCTGTGGCTGATGAGGAGCTGTCCACTGCAAACTCAGACATTTCAAATCTCTTCAAGTTGGACGCCTCTTTCACTGGGACATATGAATCCTGCAAGACATGCATCAGCAACATGAGCTGCCTCCTGTTGAAGGGAATTGTGACGTGTCACACACCTGCAGCTCATTTATACCAACAAGCACTGTGCCATGCAAATATGGCTGACAGGAACACAGGCGCAACTGAAAAAATCACAACAGGTGCAACCGTGGCATAGTGAATGGAAACCTGACCTCTGGAAAATCCTGTTCAATGTCTTGGTGAGAGTATTGCTCTGCATCATAGNGCAAGACCGGCAAATGGCTGCCAAAGCTTGGCGTGCTAGCCTGTCCATGTCATTGTACGCCTGCATCCAGACTGGCTGGCTTTGACTGACCTGACTTATTGTCTAAAGGGCCAGAACATGGTGGTTGAGACGCTTCATCACCTGTGTTAACGCTGCTGTGTGGCTGGATGTCAGACATCCACCCTTGCCAGAATCAAGCTTGAATGTATAGCTGTGTCTACCCGGCCGTACAAGCAGACCAGCATCTCCATCATTTGCTGCCATAGAGTTTTCGAATTGTGCAGCTTGTGCAGAAGCTTCCAGTGGAGCGCATAACAAGCTTCTCACTTGCTCGAAGGTGCCCTCATCACCAGTCGTAGCCCAGGCGTTTGTGACCACGCAAACATTGTGCCGACAAAGTGACAGCGTCAGCTTTTCACAGGCCAGTTGCCACTCATCCGACGCATTTGCCTGGGCCGTTAGAGACCCGCGAGTCACTCTTGGTATACTGCTATGAGACTCCGATGCCATGTCGAGCGAAGTCACTCACATCTCTTGGGCCGGCCTATGCAGACGACAAGAGTTTGTGGCAGCGCACTGCTGGTTGTGTTCAATCTGAAGCAGCTCATGCCGAAACACAGCTTGTCGTCTGCACGCAAGCAGCGGAAATAACTCGGAAGCATCACATGATTTGCGCAAATCTCGCGTCGGGTTATCTTTTCTAATACTGAAAACGGCTTTCAGAACAACAATCCAAGTTCTCGGGAGGTGATCACAGAAATTTTAGAATTTCAAACCGCATTGCTTCTTCCGTTCATCTGGCTGTATCCNCCAACTTCACAGCTCAGACGCCCATCCCGGCCCCCACCCCTGTCCCTACTTTACAAGGGACCCCCATTGCGACGCTCCAGGCCGGTGTGCACACTGCAACACCCACACCCACACCTACTGAGGCCCCCACACAGACCCCTACAGGTACCCCTAGCCCCACATGGACACCATCCCCCACCCAAACACCATCCCCTACCAACTCGCCGACTGAGACTCCTACTCAAACACCTTCACCCACATGGACTCCAACTCCTTCAGTGACCCCCGCTCAGACCCCATCATCCACCTGGACCCCTGCTCCTACTGACACGCCAACTCAGACACCCACACAAACATCCTCACCAGTNGATTGGACGTGGCATTGACATTGAGGGCGTGAATGTTGTGTTCAACTATGACATGCCCCAATCAGACCAGGTCCATGGCAACGGTGCTGACACCTATCTTCACAGGGTAAGGGGTCTCACCATCTGTCAAATTGTGTGTGTTGTTGCCTAGGGGAATTACCTTGTCTTCTGCTGTCCTGTCTGGCAGTGTGGCTCTTACAATACAGCCATGCCTTGTCAAACTTTAGTAAGCCAAGGATGTCATGGCGAACTGACGTGCAAAAGCTTGCAGTAATGTTTACAAGCCTTCACTGATGCAGGTTGGCCGTGCTGGCCGTTTTGGCACCAAGGGACTGGCTGTTACTTTTGTTGCTTCTGANCTCGATCTGCATCAGCAACACACATGTGTCAAACTCCATGATCGCATGATCCCTTGTAGCTCTGTGCTGATGCACTCATACAATATTTACAGGTGCTCTTTCACACAAAAGCAGGGGCTTTGACTGTAGGCGTCAGCTTCAGCCTGGACCAGCAGCATGGATTGAATTCACAGAATCTCTGGGCTTGGGCTGAACATGTTGCAAGTCCTACAAGTGACTAGTCATAAAAGGCACATATGACTTGTCTGTCACAGTGCTCCGCCTGCGAGCGCTCTGATGGAGCATGCCCAAAAGTGCCAGGGGCTATAAGACAAAACATTCTGCTGCCAAACTTTTGTGAGGCATACTTATACTCAATACGCAGTGAGATATTGTGTGCAGACTTGTTACTGTGTTGAAATCCAGCATGGGATGCAGCAGGCTGCCTTGCCGCTGCATGTAATCCAGTCGGGGCTGAGGCGCATGTGATGCATGGCAGGTGACACATGGCCTGTGATGCGTAGTATGCATGCATACCTGACTGTCATACTCTTGCTTGACCCTTTTGCTGGGAGACGCCACATCAGCATCCTGCTCAACCTTGACATCTGCAAGCTGGTCTGCTTGTCCTNTCAACACAGCACAGAACAGCACAGCAAGGGCTCACCGGCACGTGAGGGCCCTCAGTGATGTCAGCTTGCAGAGCAGCAGCCTTATGAGCTAGGCGTAGGCATCCTCGGGGCTCCACCCCACATGCCATCAGCATGCGGCTTTCCCCACACCCTGCACACAACCCCGCAAAACAGCCTAGCAGTACTGATTGCCTGATGTAAGCTCAGGAAAGGGTGGATGCTGCTTAAGCAGTGTTGCAAACTTTGTCACATACATATGTTACAAGGTGAGAAGCATCCAACAGGCTTCAAACATTGCAAGGCTTGCATGGCCAGTGCATCTTGACTGCATTTGCATCTTGACTGAGGACAAGCTGCTGACCATCTGTGCGTGCCACCACTGCCGCAGCGTCACTGGCAACTCCACAAAACCATACTGTGTAACTGCATAGTGAGCAACAAGATACCAAACCTTGAGGACCTTGAAAGACAAGCGCATCGTGAATTGGGCCAGGACTGCTCGCAAAGGGTGATTCTGACACACTCGCCATCACGCTAATTGGCATAGAGCAAGGTGATGGTGGCTCAGGCTGCGCTGAGGATGCCCTGCTATCTGTTGTCAGTGTAGATGCTGCATTTGGCAGGGCTGCATCTGGCACTCGCACAGCAGGTGTGGGCAAAGAGATGAGCTGTGAAGCTCCTGACTGGCTGGCCAGGAGTAGTAGACCTGCAGTGTACAGTATACATCTTGAGCTTTGCTCTATGCTGACCAATTTACCATCATGATAAATTGCAGGTCGCCCCCACCTGGGCAGCTTGCGGAAAGTGACTTGCTTGTTAAGCTCACGAGCAGTTAGCCACGCAGTTTGCTTGACACTACATCCTACACCAGTCCTGCTACAGGATCCCTTCATAGCTCACACAAGCCATTGTGGCACCAAGTGCGTTTCATATGTTTGGAGGCATGCACATGCGCAAATGCGTAAGGTACTGAGTTGCACCTGAAGGCAGAGGGAACAGGGCATCTGCCACAGACAGAGGCGTGTCAGTGGTGACTCTGCAGANACAGCCGGTGAAGTACGTACTTGCAGCATTCCACAAACCCAGTGAGCATGTTTGAGACCCAACAAGATATCTTAGGCCCAAGGTTCAGCTACTTGGTACTACAACAACATAAGCATGCATTGCAGCCCATTACACAAGCACACTGCAGGTGGTGCTTGCCTGTGCCAGCATAGCCAGTGAGTCTGCGCTCCCCTAAGTTCTTCTCCAGGCCAGCAGGTGGAGGCATGACTTCCCAGCTGTACATGGCCATGGGCCATAAGTGGCCAGGCCGCTTTGACTTAGCTATCATGGTGCGCATCAGCTCCACAGCGCCTNCAGCAGCAGCAAGGCTATCCTCCTCAGCAGGGATACCCTCCACAGCAAGGCTATCCACCTCAGCAAGGTTACCCTCAGCAAGGCTACGGNAGCAATTCCGACAGCTGTATGCACGCTAGTGACACACTTTCCTTATTGCACACAAGCATGCCAAATACTGTATGCTGCAATTTGCAGCCTGCAAATAGACAANCTCCTCTACCTGCTGCACCTGCACCAGCCAAACAGGGCTTTCCCCTTCTTTCCCCACCCTTTTTCTCCACTCAACTGCCCTTTTCCCCTATTTTCCATCCAAACTTTGAAACACCAACAATCAGCTGCAATGAGCACCCCATACTTGCTGAATGGTGACAGCACCTAAGCTGCAACAAGAACCTGCTACTGCAGCATATGCCCAGATAGAGGTATTTGCAGCATGAAATTTGTTTCGCTGCTGCTGGCTGACTGTGCATGACGCTCTGAAAGTTGAAATGGGGTGACTCTGAGTTGGCTTTGTAAGCATATTCATGCTCTGCTGTGTTGCAGTAAACAATGGATTCGTTGCATGGCGCAAGTTGGACNCTGCTGGCAAGTCATGGCTGCAGCAGCCAGAAATGTTTGCCTTTAACTGTGGCAGTTTAAGGATGGACACTTATGTGAAATGTTGCTACGCAGGTGGCCAAAGACCCGTCATATATTCAGGAGACACTGCTGACTGAAGGCAGTGCTGCTCTGCAGCATTCATCCAGCCACAACTTCACGGGCAACAGCCGTAAGACTGTCGGCAGAGGCATGCGCAGCATGACCAGCAAGGTATGGGCCTCTTCTGAATTTAGGGTTTGCTCCCTATGGAATACAGCATGTGAGGGATGTCAACTCTTTGGAAGTCAAGTCAATGATGTTGCAGGGATGATGCCTGTTTCCTATGTGTATGAGTCCAGCAGCAGTAGTGTCAGTCAGTGAATACAGTATCTTTTGTGGGTGTGCAACATGTGCGATGTATATCTGCTGATGGTGTCCTTGTTCATCTCTCTGTAATCCCTTGTGAACCTCTGTGTAGGACGCCACCACTGCCTCCCTGAACTCATTCTTGTGTGCAGTGCACCTTTGATCGTGAGGCTCNGGCTCTTGCGGGGCTGCTGGTTGCAGTGCTATGTCTCTGGGGGCCACAGCAGCTGGCAAAGGCTGTTGGAGAAAAGCTGCCTGTACTACAGCTGGTGCCACTGGCTGGACTGCTGCAGGCATTGGGGGCGCCAGTGGAATAGCAGGGATTGCTGGAAGTGCTGAGGCAGGTTTTACTGGGGATGCTGTTTGGCGCTGCTCTGCTGCTTGANCAGCACGCTCAGCTGGCTGGGGCTCACTTGAAGACACCTACAGATGAGGTATTGTGGTTCAAAGGGTCAAGTGGGTGCATAGAGGCAATGCAGAGACCCATTTGGGTGCAATCAAGTGATGTGCCTTCAGGTGCATCTGAAAACCACAGATGTCATCTGCAAGCGCAGTTGGTGACATACAATGCAAGAGCTGAGCAGCTTGGCGCAAATGACCCACAACACATTGTGGGTATGCGTGCAGTGCACCAGCATACAAAATCCGGCAACATGTGGACTACGTACGACCAGATTGGCTGATGCTGACACACACATATGTGTCTGCAGCAGGTGCAGTTTGCAGAGTGATGTGCCAACAGATGTAACACCGACATACATGCCATGCCGGCGAGGTGGCCAGTCCACTCAAGCTAAGCCAACGTCCCTTACTTTGCAGGCATGCTCTCTCAGCTTGAACGAGCCATTACAGAGCTCTCAACACTTCAAAGTGTGATCTGCCACACATGACCTCTTCTCGGCATGCACAGGGTTCACTTCACCCTTGGTCTTGCCGAGCACATGTTTCCAGATTTCTGTTATGCCTTGTGAGACGGTTGCATGCAGACACTGCAGTCACATAGCACCAACCCACCTCGGCGTTGAACATGTCTGGGGTGTAACAGCGTAGCTGTCGGCTCCAGTCTGTTTTTGGATGGCATGCATCTCCAGGCGCACTGCTCACATCTTCCACCAGTAGAGTACCACTGTTGAACATATCCTCTGCAACATTTTGCAGGGGGGCGCCTGTCCAGGGTCGGCCTGCACAAATTGGCTACATGTCAGCCAAAGTGTGCTTGGCTACCACAAGTGTTCATGCCCCTGTCAGGTGTGTCAGCAATTGCCAAATTGTCACAACATATGGGAGTCAACGTGTNTGTTCTGAGAGATGAAGGCACAGCTGATACCTTCTTTTTGGGTGTTGCCAGCCACAGCGAGTCTTGCAGCCAATCGAACCACCCCGTCAGCACAGATGCCGGCTGCAACAGTGAGTTATGCTGTGCAATGCTTGTGGAACGTGCAACTCCACAGGAAGCGAGAGCTTGCTGAATGCCTGGTGCTGACAGATGGGCTGCCTGGGTTTGTGACAGAAGTCCTCTGACCTTTCTCAGAAGCATTTCTTAACGGGTACAGTGTCTCATGCAGGTCGTACACACGGTGATGATAGTCGTGTGCGAGTGCCGTGTGGGCTAGTCTGCGGAGCGATGTTGAAGTCTCTGCCCTGCTACTAACGAAGTTGAGATCGTAGTTACAGGTAACTATAAACGAGCGTCGAAGTGATCCTGGCGTATGATCGCGCAAAGCTCGATATGTGTTCGGAGAATGACCTGCAACGTGTCTCCTGCGCGACGTACGCTGCCAGATTATTGAACGAATTAGCCAGCGTATAAGCGCTATGCTTTTGTGAGATCTCTATAGTGCTTGCCTTGTGAGCCCGCTGTCAGTCCCGCGGTGTATAGCAGTTATAGCATGAGGCTGTGGATTTCANACACTACACATCTGCCACTTGCACAGCTGTTTCCTGAAAACGTGTATGGTGGTTGCCAAACGCAGCACTTTCAGGGTGCATCTTGCATGACCGTCATCATCTTTGTCAGGTTCTGTGAACAGGTTGGGTCAACCAGTCTCAAAAGCCANCATGGGCACATGCATGCAAGCATGCTGCCAAGCATTATAGCTTCACCCGAGCATGTCTAGCTCTGTAGCAACTCAGTATAGGTTGTTGAAGAATCCAATTTGAGTCTGTCATACTGGTTGTCATATCATGGTGGAGCCTGTGACTGCAGAAATCAGGGCTTCTGATATTGGCACACGTGCTGGGCTGTTTGAGGTCCAGAAGATTGGTGATGAGTTCTTTGCCTTTGTTGTGGACTGTGACAAGCCCAAGGCTTGTAGCATCGTCCTCAGAGGTGCATCAAAGGTGAGGAGTACTCGCCATGCTACCCTGCAAGTGAGTGTCCCATGACACCCCAATGCAGGCTCCACACCATTGCAAAGCAGGTGCTGCCTTTAGAGCAGTTGAAGTCAAGCGTCTTTGGGTACATTGGGTAGCTGAGTAGGGTAAACACAAAAAGCTTTGCAGTGTTGTTGCTGCGCTTGCTGCTCCAACAGGCTGTCAAGATTGTGGCATACAAGTGCCCTTGCTGTACTCTGAATTTTGTGCTGTGCATTGCCAGCATGACCACAACTTGGGATGCATTTTGCACATATGCTTGCATGTGAAAATCATACTTTGGCTCACATTCTTCTGTGTGACTAACAAAAAATCCAAAGTCACCATGGCGACCAGCAAACACACTTCTGGCAAACTTACAAGCTGTGGAATGCGCATTTCGATCAGATGCATTTCATGTAAGTCTTTGTTGATTGTTGTGTTGTAGGAACANGCGAGTGAGCTGTGGCTGTGTTGTGCTGCTACAACCTTATGCTGTCTGGTTGTTCCAGCATAGCCTCCATACCTTGCATTGCTTAAGCTCAGTCTGCAAGATGGTGCTAGCACTGGCAGCTGGCACAAACCCATTTGGAGCTGTACACAACCAACAGCTAGTCTTTTACAGTGATGCCAGCAACTGCAGAGCTCTGCATGTCTCTCTCATAGCAAGCGGTGCTATGCAAAAGTTCTGTCATCCGCACCACTACACCACATCCGGCTAGGCGTTCCTTGCTGTCTGAGTGTTGCTATGCTTGCTCGCAGGTCCATGTGCAGCTCTCATCCGCACAGCAAGAGCTCAGCAAAGCTCAGCTTGGATGGGAGCCCTGGAGTGGGTCTCTGTACCCAACTACAGCTAGTAGGGCTGCCCAGCCTAGCCCAGCATTGGCAGGAATCAGTCTAGAACTTCAGCTCAGCATGGGTGGCCTGGGGTTGTCGCTGGTACGGGATCAGCAGGAGGTGTTGTATGGCCGTGTGTCTGGCATACAAGCCAGAGCTGTGACTGGAGTTGCTCGACAAACCCTGGAGCTTGCTGTGGAGGAGATACAGGTACATATGTGGCTTCCAAGCGAGACTGCCTGTCGTGTATCACATGTCCTGACTGATGANGCATGCTGGGGGGTGTGACACTTGCCATCACCCGAAAGGCAGGGCTTCGGGGGCAGAGCATAAGCTTTGTGAAGGTTGTTGCACCACTCAAGACACAAAGATGCTCTCAAGGAAGCTTTTGTGCCGTAACAAGCGCTTTTGTCAGACGGTTGTCAGAGCGTATGCGTTGATCGGAAGTTCAGTGAACAGGTCTATGTACCGGGCTCGCGAAGAACCGCTAAGCGTAGCTGATGCAATGNGCATCCAAGCTGCAAGCTGCTGTCGAGTTTGCTGCAGCCTGTGGAGGCTACACATGCACCAACCCAGGAGCGATTGCGTCTCAACCCACTCTAGAACAGGCCAAACAGCTGATGCAGAGTGCCAAGGCAGCAGTCTGAGCTGGGCTAACTCTGTGAGACCATTGCATAAGCTCTGCTGGTCACAGATTCCTGCAGTAAGCAACAAAGGCTGCTGGGTTCACTCACAGAAATTGAATTGCTGCAGAAAGTGATGAACCATTGTTGAGCAACACAGTTGTCTACACCAAATGTAGAGTAATACACCGCTGGTGCAAGTCCAGCATGTCATTGAGCAGAACATGTATTAAAATGTCAAGTTAGTGCTGATTCAGGACATAAGGTGTTCGACATCGATATTGCTGCCAGACCCATTCAATTTTGTGCAACATCCTTTTGCGGGTGTGATCAGAATGGATTTCTTGTGTTCTGAGCGTTCAGCAGGAGACTTTAAGCAGCCGTTGCGACTCTACACTCGCGCATTGTTTTCAAAACACGTGTTGATACTGAGATATGATTGACCACTCTCCACGGTNATCGCAATGATGAGCAAGGCTGGTCACATGAACCTCAAGCCCAGCAAACATGTCACCATTGGGTGCTGCATTGCTGAGCTTGATGGCAATGTCATCCTGGACCTTGGAGGTTGCATGACGTGCTTCTGCTTCACTGAAGTATTCTGCAGAGGTTGTGTAACTGCTGTCAAAGTTTGCACCTGTGAAAAACACTTCACAGTCAAGCAGAACATGTCATGCATGAGAAGGCATTCTGCATAAGGCCGAAAGCGTAGGCTTGACAATGCTGCTCTGATATCTTGGCAGCCAGTACAGCGACACTGGCAGCTGCTTTGGCACTGTGATTGAAAGTGTCAGAGCTGAGAGCGGTCTCAGTTTTGNGCATGGTTAACACAGGCACTACACCATTCAATGCTCTGATTGACGAGAGCAACAGCCACTGGCAAAAGCAAGACAGGCGTTACAATCCGACTTTCAAGCAAGCATCAGATGCGGTCATGGTCCTGCGCAGCATCCTTTTCATAGTCAAGCTGATCAGCATAGCTACTGNATGCAGCAGGCTCAGACAGCCCTCAGTCTCTGAGTGGTGCGATCTTGACCTTTGTTAGTAGCGTCACCCAGCAGGCGCAGCCTGAGCCCAGCGTGCAAAGCGTAAGCCTTTCAAACGCTGCTGACAGTGCCAAGGATGCTGCGCAAGATGTCGCACAGAGTGTCANAAGGACACAGCGCAGGATGCAGCACAGACAGCCACAGATGCCCTGCCTAACACAGCTGAGGTGAAAGACACCGTCACAGAGGTAGCTCAGTCACCTGAAGGCCTAAGCACAGATAGCTTCACTGCTATNACCCAGATGAGATGGAAAACTTCGTGTGCCACATCACATGTTCAATGGTAGTTCCGAAACTGTACAGCTGGAGCAGCTTCAGTTTCCAGGTGCAGCTTAAGAGCATATGGTGCAAGATCAAACTTGCATCACAGTCTCGGTGATATGATGTTGAGCCATGCATTGCAATTGGCCAGAGTGAGCCCTATCAACCTACACATATGCAACGTGTCTGCTGGCTTGTAGGGTTTTGCTGTGCCACTGTGGATGCAGTGGCAGTGCACTACAGCTTCATCACATGACATGCATGCTTATGACTATTATTCACATCTACATATTGAAGGCACAGCGCAGGCACGTCCTACCATTTGGCAGATGTTGCTAAATACGTTTACAATAGTGTGCTGCAGGCGAGAACATCTGGTACTTGCTTAGACACACTCCACATCTCAGCAATACTCAGTAAAAGTTTTGTACCTCGCAATACCATCCTTGTGAGGGTTCAACATGGAGCACAGTAGGTGAGGTTCAAGAGTAGCTAGAATAATCAAGTCTACTTGACCACCCTGTGCATCTTCAGGGGCATCAAGCAAACACATGGGTAAAACTTAGACTATATTTTTGCACATAGACGACTTATGACAGCTCAAGACATGGCTTGAACNTGCTGGAGTCTCCAACAGCACTCCTTTGTCCTTCAAAGGAGAGTGCGGTTGACAACGCTGTCTTAGCAGCCAATCATGGCTGCTGCAAGGTCCACATCTGCTCCTTTGTTCGCATCTGCCATTGTCAGGCCAAAAGCACATCCAGATTAGGTTTGGCTGGGCTTTGCCGCCGATGCCCTACACAATATGCAACCCACATCTGTAGCGACAATACGGACACACACAGATGTTGTTTGCTGGTCCTGCAAGCACGGATTGCTTGGTCATGCCTGCAACTGATTTGCAGTGCTGCACAGACCATAGCAGAGCTGACTTGGTGTGCATGTGTTGTGCATAGGCACAGCTAGCAAAACAGTTGCATTGGTGCATGCTTTAGACTTGCGAAGAGCAGCAGTTGCCAAGGTCAAAGGCAGGCACCCTGTTGTTGCCACACAGGTGGTCAAGCCTGTAGCAAAGCAAGCTGCCTCAGGTTANAGCAGCATAAGCTGAACTGCTGCTGTTGATGCTCCTGAGTACAATCTGAATGGAAAAGAGAGATATGAACATGCAGGTATCCCACATCGGCACAGATCACAATCGCACTCTTTCAGGAACGCCCTCAAGCAGCAGCTCTGACCCTGCAGCAGCGCAAGAGGTTGCCTGTGCACCAGGTCGAAGTATCGAAGTTAAGGGGTCAACAACTTACCTAGCCTGCCCAGGCACTGCAGTGCAGCCTTCAGGTGCTTGATCTCAGATCGCAAAAGAACGGCTTTCAAGCTCATTGATCGGCGTCGGCAACGTGATCCCTGGTAACTATCGGTACATGATCAGTGGGTTGCCCAGACTCGTGACGTGCAGCACTTACGAACAGCTGTCAGTCNCATCCAGCAGCGACTACACAACCTACACAATGCCCCTTTTGAGCACTTTGCCCTGCAGCGGCAAGCTTTTGCCTGGGCAGAGGCTCATGACCTTGCTACAGATCTCAAGTGCGTCTACATNTCCAAGCATTCCGAGAAGGAGAAGAACGCCGGATAATTGATGAGTGCTTCGTCAGCTCAACAACATCCGCTGCAATATTTGTCTGTACTGTCCCATGCCTTGCTAGTCGCGGCTCGTGTGGGCAGGGCTGCAGAGGCTGCCCACAGCCGCANGCTTGGTTGAATGCTTGCTGTTCAGCTGATCACAACAGACAGCTCTGAAGCTGCTGGTCCAATCACACAACAGCATGCTAGTCGCTGTCAGTACAGCAGACAACTAGGTCCAGTACGTCAGAAAGGCAGTCAGCGCATGATGGAACGCTTTGTGCCTCCTGGGGTCCCTGCTGGTGGATACATACAGTCTGTCCAGCTTGATGTGCCGGCACCTTGTTCCTTGGTCAAACAGCAATATGTGATACACAGGAGCAACAGCAGCCGACCCACATCATTCCAAATCGTTGTGAAGAGTGTACAGCAATGACTTGGGCCTTTCTGCCAATGCTGGCATGATAGTCTTGTATGGGTGCATCCCTGGCATGTTAGTGTCCTGTGAGTTGCCGATGTGGGGTTCACAGCACAGAGATGTGTGTNTTCATTCCACAGTATGGCAGCTGTGCCTGCCTGCCATAAAATCAAAAGCCTTTCAAGAAGGTATGGCAAGGTGGGACCTGGAAGGGACNATGTTGGCAAATGACACGCATCATTGCATACACAGTCCCTGCTGGTCAGTCTTCACTGCTCATACCTGTATGAAGGCCTCTGTGTGCGCCTGGCAGAGCTGCTCATACGTCATCTCAGCATCAGGGTCAGGAGGGGGGAGCCCAGAGGCGCCCAGTTGGTCCCCAGCTCCTGCCAGCTCAGCCCACTCATCCAGTTCAGCCATGCCACACTCTGGAACACCCGGCTCACTGCCCTTGTCAGACCAGCCCCCGGATGCATACCCTGTACTGCGCCAACAGCAGTTGCATGCAACAGCAATCACAGATGGCTACGCATGGTTGACACTGGTAGCAAAGCCTGCGGCTCAAAGTGTAAGTTCTCAGTCTGAAATTGTCATGCCGTAATGTGTAAAGAATGCATAGCCTTCGTTGGCATCTACCACTTCAGCCTGGGCATGCATAGCTGAGAACACAGCATGTGTGTATTGTGTGGGGGGGGGGGGGGGGGGGGGTGTGTGCACGAAAGGGTAGGAAGTGTAGGGGAAGCAGTGGGCAATGGAGTCAGTCTGTACTCCAGGCCAGCTACTGTCCGCCAGTGCGCCAGGCTATGCAGGCCTGACCTGCATCTTCTTCATCCTCGCCATGCTCATCACCATCAGCACAGCCATCTGCTGCATCCATTCTGGTGAAAGCAGGTCTGTACTGGACCCCTTCTTGTTGCCTGCTGTTCCAGCTTGACTGGCTGGCTTGCTTAGCAGTCTGTGCATGCTTGGAGCTGCGTAAGGCTTGCAGGGCATAGTTGAACTCTGCAAAGATGCAGCCCTTGCCTACTGGCTCTGGCAGACTGAAGCCACGCCAGCCTGAAACCACACAGGCTGTCATGGGCTTGTATGCACTAAACCCAATGCCGTAAATCCGACTCTGTTTTTTGGCACAAGATGCTGACTGACAAACAGCATCAAACAAGCCCTCACCAACATGATGGCACGACGAAAATCAAGGGAGATCCTGTGTCAAAACCATGGGCTACAGCTGGGCATCTTTCTGGATGTTGCCCTTCTCTGTGAATCATTGTGTTATGATGTACTGGGTTGTATCCATGGTGTAATCAATCAAGTGCTGAACAGGCTGATGCAGTTCAGGTGCTGCAGGTGGGCAGACAACAATGTGCTTGTACATGTTCTCGCATAGCTGAGCTGGTCCTGTGCTGCATGCTGGCATTGTGTACTGAGTCTGTGCTTCATGTTGAGTGAACATTTGCACATGGGCTGACGAAATCCTGACGCATAACTCTGTACCTGTGGGGAGCAGCTGCTGCAGCATGACAAGTGCTGCTGACAGGGGATGCTGTAGGCTGTCAACACACCAATGCAGCACAATTCGCATATCAGTGGCTGCAGAGCTGACACAAGCTGCTCACAGTCTCGCTGCTTCTTCAATGTGCATATACACTCGTGCTCTTCTGTGCTTGTAAATGATGGCTGGGGGTGCTATGCCAGCTGTTGAGGCACGTGATATGCATCATGCCTGTAATTGTCTGCCTCTCCTGGCTTGTCTGACTGTTGGAGTATCGCAGCAGGTCCACAACACAGACTGCTTGTGTTCAATGCCAGACACTCATGTCAACACAATACAGACACCGAAAAGCAGAGCGCTATGTCCCTATGATTGTCAGGAGTAGCACCGGTATTGACACCTGTGACTTACTTCGCAAAGGCCCAGGCTGCGCATGCGCTCTTCGTCTTGGCTTTGCCCCTTTCTTGAAAGGCTTGATTGGCAAGGGTCCCTTCTCAGATGGGTCCAGGGGGGTATAAGGATCGTAGTCCTCCTCTTCGCCCTCCTCAGCCACTGCTTGAGGAGCTGCAGGCCGCTGGTGTGTGTCTGAAGCCTGCTCAACTCCTGGCTCAGCAGGACCTGTGCTGGCGTACAGGTGAGTCAGCGA
Organism: Trebouxia gelatinosa; assembly: GCA_000818905.1. NCBI lineage: Eukaryota > Viridiplantae > Chlorophyta > Trebouxiophyceae > Trebouxiales > Trebouxiaceae > Trebouxia > Trebouxia gelatinosa. The sequence goes on along the minus strand of KN805368.1, from coordinate 5,937,868 downwards.
GCTGACATGCATACTCAGCTTGCATAATGCAGTTTCAAGCGGCAGTAGCTAAGACTGTTAGGTTGCTGTCAATGAGCATTGCTGTGCCAAGTGCACTACAGTGCGGACATGCAGTATGCAAGGAATAACCCTACGCCAGCTGAAAACATTACTAACACTGAGCTTGGAGGTAGCGTGCATTTGGCTTGTAACAACCGCACAAACGCGCAGAAAGATGTCTACTTGGTCAACATATATCTCTGATGCCCACACNGATCCAGCACAGTGGCAGACCTAGCCTTGGCTGACTTGATCAGGCCCCACAATCGGGTGCAAAGTGGCTCCCCACAGTATGTTTCTTCTACCTTAAAGCACCATGAGTCCCTAGAGCCACAGACTCTGCCAGGCATGAATGAAGAAGAGTTGCAGCAGGCCTTGCCTAAATTTCATGAGCTGTCTCCTCAGCTTGCCAGGCACAGCATANCATGACGGCACAGCAGCACCGTGCATCTGTGGCAGAGGCCACATCTTGCAGTGCTGCAGCACGTGAATGCATCGTGCTCACACGGAGCAACCTACAGAAACGCGTAGTAGTGCTGTGTTGGTGCATGAAGCCAGCATAGCCCGTCATGCAGCAATGTGACTGATGTTGTGTTGTCCGCCAAGAGCCTAGCTGGGTTGTGCAGGATGTGAGCGGGGTTGCTGTGCTTCACTTTGATGATGTGCAGACAGCCTTTGGCGGTCATGCTGAAGCAGTGAATGCCAGCAGGTGCAGCATTGACTCTCCTTGCTGTGCAGCCACACAGGCAATAGTTGCATGTGTGACAAGCTCCACAAAATGTGTATCCTCTCATATCGCATGGCAACGTGGCATGTGAGAGCATAGCAAGNTTGCACAGCCAGCGTACTTGGTTGCATGCTAAACTGCCTCACTGCGGGGAGGAAGATCTTCAGCCGCAAGCACCTGTTGTGCTGTGGAAAAACATGGAACTTGAATTTTGTGAGNACACAATGCCTTGTCTACACAGGTTTCAGCCGCTGAGATGTCTGCAGATGGCAAAGGGAGCGGCATGGTGATGACAGTGAACAATGGTGCAGACGCAAAGCCACTGGGCCCACCTTGCAGGCTGTGCATATCTTGATCATGCATGTTGTCATCCACCCCACCCCCATCATCATCGAAACCACCCCCATCATCATAGTCATTGGGGTGGCCTGCTGCAGTCATGTCAATGTCATTGGCCTGTGTGGAGTCTGCATGCTCAGTCCCAGCTGCAGAGTGGCTGGCTGCAAGCTGCTCAGGCTGCCCGTGCTGCATCTGCNGTCAGTCTGTACTCCAGGCCAGCTACTGTCCGCCAGTGCGCCAGGCTATGCAGGCCTGACCTGCATCTTCTTCATCCTCGCCATGCTCATCACCATCAGCACAGCCATCTGCTGCATCCATTCTGGTGAAAGCAGGTCTGTACTGGACCCCTTCTTGTTGCCTGCTGTTCCAGCTTGACTGGCTGGCTTGCTTAGCAGTCTGTGCATGCTTGGAGCTGCGTAAGGCTTGCAGGGCATAGTTGAACTCTGCAAAGATGCAGCCCTTGCCTACTGGCTCTGGCAGACTGAAGCCACGCCAGCCTGAAACCACACAGGCTNGGGTCAGGAGGAGCCAAGGCATCTTCTTTCTCAGGGTGTTGCACATGACTAAGCACCTGCAGTGTGTGTTCTGTATGCAAGGGTGACAGCAAGTGATAGCAAGCAAAANGACAAGATGCACTACATGGTGCAGCCTGTGCAGCTGTCTGTCCTGAACACTCTGTCCAGCCCTGCCTCCCAAACTTCTGCTCACAAAGGAAATAGCGGCACAGAAATGCGACATTTAGCTGAGCTGTGTCTAGAAGCAGCTACCGCATTCTGATGCTGACAGCACTTTTTGAGCAAAGGCATTGAGCATGTGCATAGTGAGAGGCATACCTACAACCAAAGATCCGCTGAGGATGCCCAACCAGATTCCTGACAACCCCAAGTTGGCCTTGAAGGCAAGGGCCCAGCCAAGGACAAAGCCCACCGCCCAGAATCCAACAATGTTGAAGCCCAACAACCAAGCTTGCCTCCCAACCGCCCTGTGAATACACCACAAGGATGTCACCGACATCATAAGTCACTGTAACTGCGGGTGTCACTGCAAGTGACACTGTCAGCCATCACATTTGTCAACAGGACAGCCCATTGCAGACAAACTACATGCCCGGCCTTCAGTGAAGAGTTTGTGGACCGTTGTCGAAGTGGGGTGTNTGCGTGACAGTGCTCTGCCATGTCTGCAGACTCATGTAGACAATTCGTTTGGCAACAGTCTGGCTTTCACAATGAATAATACATATGGCACACATGTGCTGCTGGAGTCTGCCAGAATGTATGGCAAAATCAAACGTTTCATGAATGTGAGTACTGATGAAGTTTATGGAGAGTCTAGCCTTGGCTCAGAGTTTGGCCTCAATGGTGAGTCGGAATTGCTGCCATACTGTCCTCGGCTCATCACCTTGAAGCACATATGCCCATTCTGGTGTAATGCAATCTGCTGGTTCTGCAAGTTCTGCCAGTAATGCTGCACAGTTGCCATCACATCAATAACGGTACATGCCAGAGTGACGAAGAAGCATCATGCTGCATATGCAATTGGCATTTCTGGGCTGACATTCGTTTGGTTGCAGAGGAGAGCACACTAGAGCCTACCAACCCATACTCAGCTGCTAAAGCAGGCGCAGAGTTGATGGCAAAAGCATACTACACATCATACAAGCTGCCAGTCATCATTACACGTGGCAACAATGTGTATGGTCCAAGACAGTATCCAGAAAAGCTGATCCCAAAGTTCATTTTGCGAGCACATAGAGGTATTAAGCTTCATCCTGCAAATTTATTTATGAGGCGCACACCTGGGTGCTCTTGCTCCTGGTGAGCTTTGCCATGCGCCTGCTGAAGATTCATTAGCATTATAGTACACTGTGCAGTGCATGGCTGTACATCCTGCTAGCATCCTGACATCGCTATGTCAGTGCACAAGCTGTTAAGATGTGTTGATTGTTGTTCATTCTGGTTGCGTGTGTGTGCAGGTTTGGACTTGCCTGTACATGGAGATGGCCAGTCTACACGCAGCTACTTGTATGTGGAGGATGTAGCGGAAGCTTACATTACCGTTCTTCACAAGGGCAGCATTGGAGAAACATATAACATTGGCACACAGCAGGAGCGTACAGTAACCAGTGTAGCTCGAGACCTTGGGAAATTTTTCAAGGTTTCAGATGACATGATTGTCAATGTAAAGGATCGTGCCTTCAATGACCGGCGGTACTTCATCTGTGACAAGAAGCTTGCCCTGCTTGGCTGGAAGGAGAAGCACACCTGGGAGGAGGGCTTGCAAAAGACCATAGATTGGTATTTGAAGCATGGTCTGGATGCTTACTGGGAGCACGGCGATGTTGAGGTTGCACTACGGCCACATCCAGGAGCAGCATATGTCAGCAAATGATCCGACTGGTGACCTTTTCATGTCAATGTGTGAATCCAACACACATGTTGCTCACTGGTGTACATTGTGTAGTCAGGTGTTGGGCTTTTTAGAGTGCACTGCATTTCACTTTGTTCCTCAAGGATGGCGGTAGCTTGCAGTCCAAGTGACGCTGGCAACTTGGTCTGCTTCTGATGCTCTTGTTCTGATTCTTGCCATAATTACTACATTTGCTTTAGTCTCTTGCTTGAAGAGCTCCTCCAGTGCCAGGTCTTTTACCTGCTGCTAGCCACATTTGTTTGGATACTGCATGTAATTGTGTGCGTGTTTGTACAATCAAGACGATTGGTACATTTACCACTTAGGATGAATGTATGCACTTGGGACAAGTTGTAAAGCTGGTCAACAGATAGCAGTCAGCTAGCCTTGTTTCGTGTAACGTAGTGGCACTCATATAGTGTTCGGCAGCAGCCGTTGTTGATGAGGTCATGCAAAGCTGCAACCGTGAGCAGCTGTAACCATCAGAACAACCCTAGATGCGTATTTATCGTGCACGCAGCAAAGAAGGGCTTTGTGTGATGTTTGTGCAGTACAACGTTGTTTACAGCACATCCTTGCTTGCATATTCGACACCGGCTTACATGTCTGATCAGGCTGCAGTGCTTGCACTGTGCCGTGACAGCACGCTATTTACGACCACACAACAGCCCTTGATGTCTCAGTCTACAACACTTACACCTTCACTGTCAGCTCTCCTAGTCAACAACACTCCACATTCAATGTGATCTGTGTATGGAAACTGGTCAAAGAGTGCAAACTTGTCAACTCTATGTGTATGCGACACCTTCAACAGGTTGGCATGTAAGGTTTCAGGGTTGCAGGATATGTACACAATCTGTTTAAAGTCTCTCAAAAGCTCTGCACTTTCGTCATCAAGGCCTGCCCTGGGTGGGTCAACAAGAAGGGTGTCCAACTGCAGCTTGTCAAAATCGACTGCTTTCAATCGGTTGAGCTCGGTCTTGCCCTTCCAGGCAGCAGTGAACTCCTCACTGGACACTCTGAACACCTGTGCATTGCTGATGTCGTTCTGCTTCAGGTTGTGTTGTGCCACTGCCACTGAAGCTTTTGAGACTTCAGTTGCTACCACTTGCCTGCATGCCATCAGACATACTTTGCACAGCCTGGAAACGATATGCTGGTAGTGATTGCCAGCATTACCATGATCAGCTGAGAATTGCGTCACAGACACTCAGCCACCTACTTGATGACTGACAGAGACATCCTGCACGAAAAAACATGCATCTGACCTGAAATTCTGTGCCAAAGCTATTGTGAAGTTGCCATTGCCACAGTACAGCTCCAAGAGATCTGTAGTGCTGTTAGCTGTAGCCGTCAATGCCCAGGCTAGCATGTGCTGACACATACCTGCACAACAACAAACAGCCTCAGTGCCTCTCAACACCAAGCACAACCTGCAAGCCACAATCATACATGAGTTGTAAGGCTGACAATGCTGACTGCCACAGGCCCAGGGCATCACTGCTTCTTGCAAAATTGCAGTGTAGAATTGGCATCAGTGCATGTTGTACCTCCATTTGGTTGAGAGAAGGCACCCTCAACCTGTCTGTAGGAGAACTGTTTGCCAGCCACTGTCATGACCTCATCTACGTGACTGCAGACGAGCTCTAGCTTCTGACCTCTACTGCGCCCAATGACTTGCACAATGCCATTTGTGCTTGATGGCAAGCTGCTGAGAGATGCTCGCAGCTCCTGTGCTGCTGCCTTCCATTCATCATTCAGCTTCTTGTGATATATCAATGTCACCATAGCTTCACCACTGAGGGTGGTATGAAAGTTGACCTGGTATAGTTTCTCCTTCAAAATCACATTTTCATGTGCTGCTTTCATAATTGCAGGCATGAGCTCATTCATGAGCACACTGCCAACAGTAAACTCTGTGATTTTGACCCTTTTTGGTGCTGGACTCGCGCCGTTTCCCTAAGGCAAGCAGGTGCCATATACACCAGGACATACATCACTCAAGAGGTGTACAAGCTGCTGATTTAGCCTCTTACCTTGTCAAACATGATGTAGTTGCACTGATTGCCTTCATGCCATACCCTGAACTCTGCTCTGCATATATGCAGAGTCAAGTCAGAGTGTACTGTGGGGCTGCGGATAGTATCGACACCCAGCGCGTGGCGCACCGCATTCTGTAATGTTTGCGCTGAGACTCAAACACCTCCAAGTCAGGAGGATTGAATTGTGAGAAAAGTTGCTCTAGTCTCTGACGCTTATGGCCTAACTGTTGCGAGTAAGTTTCCGGCGCGGCCGCAGTCAGAAGGCTCGAGACCGGCATGCTGCACGCTCGCCAGAGTAATGCTCGCCGCTGAGTGGCAGGGTGCAGCCGCAGCAAGCGCTGAACTGTGCCTAAGTACATGCAGCAAGTTGTACACTGCCGACATTGCAACTATCTTTTTGAATTTGACTCTGAACGAAGCCGAAACGCACACCCAATTATGCTGTTGACCATGCCTAAATGTCGAGGCACAGAAACAAGATGCAGTTACGAACAGCTGTGTCCCACACTACTTATGCAGAAGTGAGAATGCTTCAGGAAGTAACACCCAGGGCAGACTTACAGATATGTCCACGTTGTATCTGTACATCATAAATACCAACACAACCGTCACACAAGTAGACCCTCTGCATGCTGCGCAGCAACATTTTCGGGTGTAAGAACCACCAGTCCAACTTGCAAATGTCAGAAGTCACACACAAGAGTGCTGACATTGCTGACATTGTCAGCAAAAGTTGAGGTAGCAAACATGGTGTCTATAGGTGTGGCACCAAAACAGACAAAACAAGCTCAGTACCACACACACAATGCCCAACACTGCAGTTGTCACAAACGCAATACAATTTGGCATAACCACCGCCTGCTGTACAATGGCAATCCTTGAGCCGAAGAGCCTAATCTTGAATGTGATTGCCCTTCTCAATTTCTTTGCACCTATCATTGACCATCTTGATGTACCCATTGACATCAAACTTCCGCTTACAGCCGTTGTAGTTCATATACCGGATCTTGCCAAATATGGGACGCTCAGTCCAACCCTGCAGTTTAGGAAACAGCTTAGCATGCTGTGCACTAATCGTCATGATAGTTCGTGTCTGCCACAGCTATCAGAGTTGCAAAAAGATGTATAAACCCAAGTCAGCAGCATTCTCATCACTTTGCTATGCAGTCACTTCACAAACACCAGCATCAGACAGGCCATGAATAACTGTCAAGCTCCTGGCACCTATGCACAGCAGCCAATTCACAGATAGGCATACATGTGCCAGGGCCAAGCAAGGAGCAGCTGTAGCAGCTGTCAGACATATGCACACTTCTTGCGGGTCAGCTGCAACGTGTCATTGACACAGTCTCAGCAACCTGATCATGTTCTGCATTGGTGTGTAGTCTCAAACCTAGCAACACTCACAGGGCACGGTGCTTGCCCTCCAGAACACATGGGGCTGTGGCACACAAAAACACAAAGGATCATAGGCAGGGAGAAATTCAGTAGATGATTGGGCTTCAAGTAGTACTGCATAGAGTGGAGGAGTTGTGCTGCATATGGGTGCACACGACGCCATAAGGTGAGAAGCACTATTGGCTGACCATGTCATGCACTCCAGCCACACTCCACATGCAGCCCACATATCCATTTGGGTCTCGACCATCCATTTCATACTTGTTGTTTAGGTACAATGAGATTTCCAGCGCTTCCTCTGGACTATTTGTCCATTCCAGGATCTGCAGTACAGTCAGTAGGGTTAGCAACTTGATTGAGATGCTCTGCACATCAACCACAGTGTCTGCTGCAGGGTGCACATGTCAACAACATTATATCATGAGGCAATGTTCTCACAGGCAAGACAACACAACAGCACTAAATGTCAGCACAGTAGAGCCGCATTCAGCAGAAGGAATGATGTCTGGCATACCTTTTTGGCCCAGTACATCCGCATGAACCCTGCAGCAGCCACTGCAACTTTAATGACTTGCGTTGAAACAGTGGGTCAGCTCATTCAGAGCCAGTCCAACAGCACTACAAACTCAAGACTGTATCTGCATGATTGCATGGCCGTGCTATGTAAGGCAGCTAAGACATGTCACGCAGACACCAGACACTGACATATTATTTAGACAGCAAGGATGCCCACATTGAGGGTCATTGACAAAAGGTTCTGCTACAACTTGCTGCACTGCACAGCATACATAGCAACACAATACTCAAACAGCAACAAAGACACACAGCAATGGTAAAAACATGTACAGATGGATTCACCATGGCATTTGCCTAGATGCAGCATTTCCCTCTGAGCAGCGTTCCATAGCTCATCGTCAGTCTTGGCGAACTCAAGCTGTTCCCTGTGGGCACACAATTGCACATGTAACAACAGCATTGAGCTCTGCATGATGACCGAAGCTTTTAGCATGCGTGCAATGTTAAGTGAGTCAAACAGCAGGCCTACTAGGCAGATCAAGCTTGCAATAGATTACTGCAGCAGACCATGAAGCTGTCACTGTGAATTGCAGTGATGTAACATGCCCAGGTTTCTGTTATGCTGTCCTGGTTCCAGATGTTGGATCTGGGCATAGCACAATGATGTGTTGCCCTGGCAATGCTAGTGCTGCTGACAACGTGATGACACTGTGCCAATGATCACCCAGCCAGCAGACTGTGGAATACATTGCATCCCCAGCCCTGATAGTAGCCATCACTCCATGCTTTTTGCAGAGCAGAGGCCAACAGTAACCTTGTAAGGGCTGGCTCACTTTGTATACACATATTCACGAGGGTCATTGCGATGCTTTTCCAGCGAGTCTTGTGCCCACTGAGCAGCTCCCTTCAGGTTGTTATAATTGGGCTCATAATGGCAGTAGTTGTCGCAAAGCTCTCGCCTCACCACCACTTCCTCCAGAAATGAGTCCACTGCCTCCTGTCATCGCACACTTGTATGAGGATGCATTCTACTATGCTGGCACAGTAAATGCGTGTCACTGGACATACAGGTCTCCAGACCCTCACACAATCATGACAACAGTGTTTGCAGACTGTCCTAAGTCATGTAGCTCAGTCTTTGTGACCACCTCTACCAGAGACTGCCCACATACTTTATAGCAAGGCAGGAGTTAGCAACACAACAGACAGCTATGCTTGCCATGACTCTTGCAGGCAAAGATTGCCGTCGTTCTTAACAAACGGCAGTACCATGCTATGCTGGGGCACTGCCGCAGTCATGTCATGCATAGCACCAAGCATGCTGTGCAGCCTGCACTCAGACGTGCTCACAGCAGCTGACATGTGACATTGTACATGTTCCAGCAGAGCTGCCATGAACATTGCACCTCCTGGTGGGCCCCTATCGGTGCTGACAGCTTGCGATATAAACCAGCAGGTTGCAAAAGAGCAAAGCGCTGACAACATGGTGGACAGATGTACCTTATATTTGGCTCGGTGCTTTTGAGCTTCAAGGGCCACTCTTTGGCCACTGATCTGACCAAAGTGCAGGTAGGCCGAAAGTGTGGACACTGCCTTGGGTGAGCAAGGGTCATTACGCATGGCATTGTAATTCTTCAGCCGCTGAGGGCTCAAAAACCCCTCATCTCCCAGCAGCGCCTGCAACCCAAGCACACAGTCATTGAATTGCTTGCATACACTGTTTGTCACAATGCAACTCAACAATGGTCCAATTGGAAGTGTCTGGCATACCTGGCATGTTAGAGGGGACCCCAGGGTGCTCATGCTGCTATGGGGGCAATCGCAGTACTGCTAGCAAGGCTAGCAAGGCACAGTGCTCAGAACATCACACAAGACTGGCAGCTTGCAATGCAACCTTTACACCGCTGCACCTGACAACTCATGTTTGCACATCACCTCTGTGTCACTGTATTGACATGATGTGATAGCCAGCGGCATTGGCAGGATATCCAGCAAACAGCAGCAATGCTGCATGAGATGACAAGTTAAGTCTACTCAACCCACAGAAAGCAGCACAGCCAGAGCATACTGCATAAGCTTCATCCTCTCCTGCTTTCCAGAAGCTCAGAGCTGGCACATCCTTGCCCCACTTCAGCACCTCATCCATGAGCCCATCCCAGTCTATCTTGTCAGGCATGCGCTTGCACTCCCACTTCTTTTGCTTTGGAGTCTCTGGAAAGTCCTGCATCATTGGCACTAATGTCAGCCTAGTACATGAGCAACCAGGGGGCTTCTGAACACGCCTTGCAGGCTTATAGAGGAATGATATTGTAGCCAGAACATGCAGCAACATCCATGTGATGCAGCATTGCAGACACATCAGCACTTCCCAATGCTGGGACAAACAGGTGCACAGACAGCATATGAATTGGATCACACACATGTGCAGTGATAGAATCACAAGGTGTCACTCAATATCTTGCAAGTTAGTGAATGTAGCAGCAAACATGATTGAGCAGCACGCGCCATTGAGCACAGCAGCGCTTGTCAGCCAGCACGAGCTCCCATGTACGAAGACTACCGTAAGGAAGGTTGGTAGTTTGGAATGGATCTTTTTCCTGATAGTACGCGCAGCTGTCTCTTTCTTGTTGCTGGCAACCCAGACAGGCACCACATTGTGGGCATCAACCTGGTGCATTGGGATGGACAACCTGGCACAGGCCTGCAGAATCATGGCTATCATGGTTCATGTCCGGTTTGGCCAGATCCAACATGCATAACAGCTTAGCTGCATATTGCAACAGATCCTTCTGCTTGCTCAGAACAGCAGTTGTAACACCGCTTACTGCCCATGTAGCCATATGCAGCGCTTGTTGTCATATCATGGTCAAGCAAATGGCAAAATGAGCCATGTTGATGCTCACACAAAGCAGAAAGGTCGCAGCACACATCACATCATGCGCAAGCACAATCACATGATCGTTGATGCCAACATCAGCACCAAAGCCAGCACTGAAGAGGCATGCAGAGGCTGCATGCTTACATCCATTCGCCAAGCTTGAGCCTCATGCAAGGGCACGTAATCACAGACAAGTAGACTAGCTCCAAGATCCTCCACCAGTTTAGGTATGTTGTCCTCTGGCTTGCCATACATCATGTAAAATGGAATGTTGAAGGCCTCCAACTTGTAAGGTATGTCTTTCAGCCCTTCCACTAAGAACGCCCATTGTCGTGCACCAGCGTTCAGGAACTCAGTGACCTGCATGACTGTTCTGTCAAACTCTTGTTGCATGCCACTTACAGTGGAACAGCTTTACAAACACTCATTTGCAAACACTGATTGAGCGCATGAAGGTTTCTTCCTGGTGCTGCAGCTTGATATCTTTCTGACAGGTGGACTTAAACTCAGCACCTACCAAGTTGAACGTGACGACAACACTGGAGCCTGTCCTTCGAGCTACCTCACAAGCGTACAGCAAAGCCCAGTTGTCTTTTGAGCGTTGGTCTCGTGACATCCTGCCAGCCAAACCGCAGTCAAGTCAGTGTCCGAGGCAACAGGTGGTCCAAAAGGTGCTTGTAGCTTGACACTAGCTTTGGCTGTGGCTTGCAGCAACGCACTGACCAATAAATGACGGGTCCTGGTTTTACTTCCCCACCACGCAGCTCCCTGATCCTGTCCGGGTGAACGTGCACGCCGTCCTTTCCCGAGGTGTCCAATTCAAAGTGTGTCTCCTGCTTGACGTGTTCAGTTTGTATCTCAGGCTCGGGATTCTTGCGCTTACGACCCGGAGCCATGGTATGAAGTTGTGTTTGACAACGTGCAACAATGTGTCGACAGACTTGCCCACGGCCTGGCACGGCAGCCTGGTGCAGGAATGAGCTCAAACCAGGCGCCGCAAGTGCGTGTGGGAGGGTTGCGAGGGGAATGCGTGTAAGTCTTGCGGCAAGTACAAGCAACGACAGCTTGAGAGGCCACGTCGCTCTGATACGCCGGTCGACCGACGGTGAGCTCGACCCGCGTCCGTCGATAAATCAAGCGATATCAAAGCTGCCAAGCANGGTGCACTACCTGTTGTGAGCATTTGCATTGTGTCTGAGTAGCAACTTGTGTCACTCATAACAGCTTTTGTGCTCTGCAAGTGCATGTCAAACAACCTGTGCCACAGGTGGTGCAATATGTGCATATGTGATGGGTTGCGTCAATGCATCTGTGCACACTGTCAATGCTGTACACTCAAGATGGCTTTCTCAAATATGTGCGCGAGTGTGAACAGCATAGTCACCTGAACAGGTTTTGCACTGACAGGTTGCATGTGGCGTCTGTATACTGTTGCGGAACTACGTTGTATGTCTCATTGGCAGTGTGACACTATGCATTCATGCTGGCGATGCCCCACCATAATAACCAGGCGGAAGTTTGTGACATGCAGATTTATGTGCGCACGACGCTGAGCATGCGCGAGAGTCTTGCAGAGTGGCGCAGTGTGCTCCAGAACATCATGGAAAGCAGCCCAACTGCTACCCAAATGCTTCTTTACACTTTGGCCACANACGCCGTGCAGTGCCTTGAAGCTGCTGTCAGTCGACCCTCAAAACTATGAAGATGCACCCAGAGAGGGCATTCGGCGCATCTTGGAGCAACTGACGGGCAAGAAGCATTCTCGTGATGAAAAGCTCGACACGAGCCGTATCTCAAGCATCAGAATGGGCACAACAGTAAGCCCAACTACATTATGTTACGTCCTGGTNCTAGTGAGGTTGAGCAACAAGTTCAAGGTTGGGTTGCATGAATTCATTGACGTCTAATTGATTCGAATGTGATTGTTCATACTGAGCACCAGCAAGCGATGGCTACGCTGACTACGAATTACAGCGTTGAAGTTGCTCAATGGTCTGTCCACAAATGTCAACAACATGAAGCACTCACACTGCAACATTAGCACTAACTAGCACTAGCAAGTGCTGATGACAACCCTTACTGTTTGCCCTGATAAAGAATGCACCGTGGAACAACCGACACACTATGAGTACAAACATACACAACATTTGTGTACCTAGTCTTTGCCAACACAAGGCTTTGGCTGACCTACAAATGCTCACCAATTGATATTCTGAACCAATTGCCTTTGTGGATTAGTTCTGCTGCATAGTCTCAGCGTTCCACAGGCAGCTGCAGGTCATTTCCCCATTCGTTCCAGCTACCATCATAGTTTGCACTCTGCTTGCCAAGACCGAGCCTGTCAAGTGCTAACATCAGGCTACATGAAGCGACTCCACCATTGCAGTATGTGAAAATCTGCTGTGACCCATTGCCAGANCCTCCGCCATGTGCTGCATTTGCAACAGCACTCAGCAGCAAATTCATGTCAAAACCACCAGGATCACAGCCTTAAGGATGCAATGATGCGACTTGGCATCACCAGGNCCCTTCCTGGCGTCCTTCAAGACCTGGTCTTGTTTCTGGAGAGCTCATCTCTGCCAGCGCATGTCATAAAGAAACTGCTGCCAGCCAGAGTGCTGCCAGCCATTACATCATTCCTGGCAGACATCTATGCACGGCCATCCAGTGCAGACACTCCTGTCAATCTTCAGCNTAACTCAAAAATTGAAGCGCAGCTCAAAGCGACCGAACGGATCTTTTGCTGACCTCGACAGGGTTTTTTTGGCCAGGCTCGGCTTAAAGTACAGGAAAGGAGTCGAANATGCCCTTGGTGCCCTTAAGTTGCCAGTCCTGTATTGAGCTGACACTTTCAGCAGCTTGAGTATCATAATGCATGTGGGGCTGGTTAGCTGTAGCCACCTGGATAGACTGATGCAGTTGGGAGTCAAACTCATCTGCGCTGCTTGGTAGATCTGCTGGTGACACCAAGAAGCCCTCATACGCATCAGCTTAAACAACAAGCATGTGGCCACCACTTCCAGACAGAGGCTTTGTATGGCTGGCTGTGCTTGTGGCACAAGTGCGCACTCGCCGCAGGGCAGACGATCGTAGAGGTCTCGATTGCGCAATGGAAGCTGTTGNTGACCAGACAGACACAGCAGCATTGCATGCGGAAAGCAATCTAGAAAATTTCACACACTCAACAAATGATGTCATATCGGGCTTGATACTGGCCAACAAACCCCCAGAAAACACTTCCTTGCTTCAACCAAATGCAGATGACGCTTTGAGATTGGGAGTCATAGAAGAGTTGATCACAGTCCAGACTATGGTGCAGGCACCCCTAGTACAATCACTGTTAGGCAGGCCGGTGCAACTTTCACACATGGTCTGCATGGTGAGGACTCCGACATGCGCTGATTATAGAGTGCAGGTGAGTAGAAAGGCAAGTACCAGTGATGAGCATGATGAGGAGGCGAACATAAGCATCCACAGCTATGAAGTACAGCAGGCCAGGGCGGGCTGTGAGGGAGCTGGCCTCGCCCCCCAGGCAGTGCCCCACCGCCAGGTCCGTCAAGATGCGCAGGAAATGATCTGTCAAATCCTCCCCCTGCAAATTACAACTGCATCAATCTGGCATACAAAGCATGCTCATCATCTTCAAACCCCGACTTGGGGATGCAACCCATTCTGAAGCTGGCTATTGTGCTTATGACTGCCTAGGAGGGCAGAAATAAATGTCCAGGCAAATGTCCATTGACGAGCTTGACCACCAGCAGCATGGCCAGCATCAGCTATGCCTGGTGCCTGCCGCACTGGAATGTGCTGCTGTCGTGCTATACTGTGAGCTGTGTATGACATATACAGTGAGGCGGTTGTGCTCACATCTGCACATGCCATCAAACCAATTACTGCAAATACCCATGAATTGCTGCAAGGACAGGCACACCAACTGCAGCACAGCTGAGCACAGTACAGCTCTGCACCTTGTCATGGCCTTGACAACCACAGCGTTCCACTGCTGTGCACGATTGTCTACACACTGATCCTAGTAGCAGGGGCAGATCTGGCAACACAGATTGTCCTGGCAGAGGCAACTCGACACGTGCTGATCAGCAGCAATCACAGTACAGACATGCTGATATGGAAGTGCTCACTTACCTCTGCCACAAGCACCTGAAATTTTCCAGATCTGCCCATGCTAGTCAGACACAGAATATATACAGACTGCACTGCACAGCAGCAGCGCAATGGCGCTGCACACAAATTGCACTAGAGACATCTTGCATGGGTAGGAGAACAGAGGTGCTAAGAGCGAGACCTTCAGGAAGCCCGCCGTCTGCAGCTTGAGAACAAACTTGTCATGCATCTGGTTGGCAGGCTGGTCCTCGCTGAGGCGGCCCCACTCATCAAAGAGGATGACCACCTGCTCGCGCAGCCCCGCAGGGTCTGCTGGCTCCTTCAGGGCCGGCCTGCCACGCCTGCACACCGGACAGACAAGGCATCAGCAACGTCATGCAGTGTGTCACAGATTGATAGGACAAGTGAGCGAAGACATAGCATTCGACCAGCTAGGGGGGTTAGCCGCAAAGCCCAGGCACTATGTGACGATTGGCTTTATTCTGCATATGGCAGCATTGCCAAGCGACCTCAGCACATATGCACTGTGATAGCTGTCAGCATGCCCTAGTCTTGTCACCTTCTGCTTTCCAACACGCCATGACAAGGGAATGTTGCCACAGGCCTGCAGGTCACACACAGACAAGATGCAGCCAAGCATGGAAGAGGACCTCACCCAGAGACTTGGCCAGCTTGCTCAACCAGGTGCAGCACAGCAGAGCCGCTGCTGCTGTGGCGCGCAATCTTGGCCAGAGTGTCCAGGGTGTTGAAGAGGTCAGCAGGCGTGATGACGGGGTCTGCCAGCAGGCAGGTGCGCACCAGGTGGATGGCCAGGTCGCTGGCCAGGCTGCTCCTGCTGGCTGTCATCATGCGCACCAGCTGAGCGTCCAGCTCAGGCAGGTGGAACAAGCGGGCCCGCATCAGCATCTCGCCTGCAACGCAAGATTGGAACTCCCTCAGCATATGGAAATCGGTCACATATAGGTTACATTGCATGTGCTGAACTCACTTTGGCAGTCTGCTGAGGCAGGTGCTATGCCATGCTGGGCTGTACACAGCTGGTGAATGCTGCTGGTAGCAATGGTAACACTTCAGTCAGGCAAGTAGGGCCACACTTGGTCTGGACTCGTTGCAGGCCGCAAAAGCAGATTTCTGGTTAGTGTTGCATCTCATACACACCATACACTGAAGGCTTGTCAGGTGTTGCAGACCTGTGGCATCTTTGTGAATACATGTCAGTTGTAATGACGGTGCAGATCCAAATGATGCCCACGTGTGCTGTCCAGTTCAGCATGCATATGATGCATGACTGTACACTGCAACAGGTGCACAGACGAATGTCATCACAGCAGGAATGCATGTCGCATGGTCAATCAGGCCTTGTGAGCTGCACCATCTGCCCTGCATGACATGTTGACATGAGGATAACATTTGGTGGGCATGAGAGCAGGCATTGGTGAGGGTGCATGCAGTGACTTGAGGGCTGACCTGCGATGCAGTGGAACTTGCGGTCATCAGACCAGGATGCAAACCAGCCTGTCAGGTCTGTGGCAATGTTCTTGATCACCTTCTCCTTGATCATGGCCAGAGCAGACACATATGCATTGATGTGCAGCCTGCACAGACACCAGAACATGCCAATGTCAGGATGGCGCAACTGTTTGTGACAAGACTAAGCTGGTAGCAGGGGAGTTGCATGGGTATCTTGCATGTGACAGGCAGGCCAGGGGCCTTGGGCCTAGTGGACAGCAGTCAAGAGGCAGCAGTGCATGCAGTCAGCCCTTGTCTCAGCTGATGCAGCAAGCCTGATTAGGCATGTTCAACCGCTCAGCAGCAGCTCATGGCAATTGGAACGTACGTTGAAATATAGGTTGAAACGTCAGATCGGCTGCAAGCAGCATTCTCACATGGTGTCCTTGACCCAGATGGGCCTGTGCATTTGTTAGCAGGCACAAGCAAATTAGTGATTTCTGTTAGCGCTACCATACATTGCACAGTACAAGTGGCACTTGACCTTGATCAGCCGATAGGCACTGCAAGCCTACCTGCTGCTCAAGTTGCCCTCGTACAGCTGGGCATACACAGCCTTGGCAAGCGCCATGCTGGCCTCCTCAGGCCCTGCTGTCACCTCTGTGATCTCAGTCACTACAGCCGACAGCTCTGAGCCCTCCGAGACCACAGCTCCATGAGGCTCCTGCGCACACCAGGCACGCCTTGCAACACACAGACTGAGGCAGCGACTTGCTGGCCACACACAATACTGCGGCCACAGGAGTGTGAATGGCCCTATGTGGCAAAGCCATCTTTGCTGCCCTGCAACTGCTGTCAGGATGCATTGAACTTGAACTTTACAAGCAAGGTATCATAAAAGCTTGTTGACCACCTGGCATGCATGGATGCATCTTGTGCAACATCAGGATGGACAGGAGGTTGTGTCGGGCTTGCAGGCCGATGAGGGTAGGTGTGACATGCAGGCAGGGGGCTTGAGCCTACCTGAGCAATGAGGGCGTTCAGGCGAGCTTGCCACTGCATGTACTTCTCCTTCATGATGCGCATGCCCTGAGCAGTCTCGTTCAGAGGGCCCAAGTCACCACTGGCCATGCTGCTAGTCTGCAAGCACGCAAGAGGAGCTCTGGCCAGCTAACAACACCGGTGACCTGTGCTACAATCAGCAAGGGAAGCCAAGCATTTAGGTGTTTTGAGCTGTTGGCGCTGTCAGTCATTATCAGTCACAAAAAGCTTGACCATGCCTGGCACATTCGATGCTGGTTATTCACAGGACCAGCAGAAGATCATAGGCAGGCAAGCTGCAGGCAGAGTGTGAGCTGAGGCACATGCTGCATACCACTGTCAGTACATAACATGCTGCATACCACTGTCAGTACATCAGAGTTGCTGCTGACACAGCAATCCCTTCCCTCAGCATCGCCACAAACATGAGGCTAGTCTAACCAAGAGATGATATGTTGTGACAGTGGCAGAGGCCCAGGACCATCTTCTCCAGCGGCAAACCAATGATACATGCACCAGATTGTAAGGCATAACACAAAACCCAATCAGCCTCGAGGCTTGCAAGAGTGTCCCATGTGTCTTGAGCATGCCAGGGGGGGATACACCTTATACATGCAGTGTTGGCCTGTTGAAAACGACTTTGCATGCACAGGAGACAGCAGTACCTTCTCCATAGATGCCATGGGTTTGCCACCCCCCACAGCAGCATGGGCCCCTGCAGCACCCCGGGGGATGCGTGCAAAGTCTTCATACACCCGCTGCTGAGCAGGGTTCAGGTGGCCAGGCCGGGGCTTCAGGCTGTCCGGCAGGTGCAAAGGGAAGCGCCCCTGCAGCTGGCTCTGATCAAAGAAGGGCTGGTTGCTGTTTTTGGCCTTGGCACGGCTGGTGTACTGCTGGATGAGGCGCTCGTCGATCTCTCGGATGGCCTTCTCTGTAGCTGCCTTCTCAAAGATGGTGCAGCCCAGGTCCAGGTTGTCAGTGGCAATCATCTGCAACGTGCAAGACCTGCCATGAGCCAACATGCACTACATAAGTGAATGCAGTGTTGGATATACTGCCCTAGCACTGTGCTGTACAGGCCAGGATCTGTTGACAAGCATAAACAATCCGTTTTGCTCAAGTCATGAGCCAACAAACACTGCATAACTGGCTGCAGTCCTGGACATACTGCTTAGCTGTTGCTAGTGTATCTGAGCTGGGAGGTGGAAAAGTGCACATGCAACCGAGTCAGCTGGTGCATGCTGAAGCAATGTGCCAGCAAGACCGCATCTGGACATGCTGTTCCAATGCTGCAGCGCCGAAGTCTAGCTCATGAACTGTCAACAAGCCTATCCCATTCATGAAGCTCAAGCCACAGACAGCACCACACCTGGATGCTCACACCATCTTGCGCTATGTAGGATGCTGTGAAGAATCTTGCTCCTAGCGAGTCGTTATGTAGACGATGTGATGTCGATGGCTAACAAGTGTCAAGAAGGACCAACACTTTGCACAGTTGAAGACATGAGAGCGGCAGCACACCTGGACATACTGCTCCAGTGCTGTGGTGTCCAGGCCTTGGGCGAGGAGGGAGCGCAGGCGGTTGGTGAGGCTGGTGCGCAGGGGGTCCCGGCAGGTCACCAGGGCCAGGCTGCCTGCCAGGCTCCCCACCATCAGGTGGGCTGCCACCCGCATGCGCTGCTCGTCCGGCTCCACTGCAAAGTCCTGCACCACACCCAGCAGCTCACGTCATGCCACAAGTCAGCACGCGACCAGACAAGTCCATCAGCAAGAGGTGAAACAGGCTGCAATGACAGATGCAGTGCAATGGCACCTGTCTGGGTATGTTTCCTGCCTGGAATCTGTCAGGCATTTGCAGTTTGGCAGGGCTGCCTGTTGCGCTCAGCTTACTGTACTGACTGAATGCACACAGTCAAAGGTGTGAAGCTCATGAGCACACATGCAAAGGTGATACAGCTAAGCATGATGAGCACCCTGTCGCAGTGGGCGTATGTCGCTGCAACTGCTGACAGCACATGCAAGTCAGGTAGAGAAGATAGCACACAGGCAACAGCGGGAAATGGCACAAGGAGCAGACACCTTGACAATGAGCTCTTGAGCAGTCATGTGAGCAATAGTGACGCTGACAGCACATGCAAGCCTATGCAAAGGAGGGTAGCACACAGGTGACAGCGGACAATGGCACAAGGAGCAGACACCTTGACAATGAGCTCTTGAGCAGTCATGCAAGCAATGGTGACGCTGCGCTCCACAACAGGGGTGATGATCTCCACAATGGCCTGGTCCACAGCCATGGGCACCAGCCTCTTCAGCTGCAGCCGCTCCGCCACGGGAGCCAGCTGGGGGTTGATTTGCACATAGGCATGCAGGTTGGCAAAGAGGCCCTGGTCCACAGCTCCCGGCGCACCTACAACAAGCATGCAGGCTCAGCTGTGTCACTACCTTCATAGGTCTCAGAGTTTGCTTGGTCA
Organism: Trebouxia gelatinosa; assembly: GCA_000818905.1. Lineage (NCBI taxonomy): Eukaryota > Viridiplantae > Chlorophyta > Trebouxiophyceae > Trebouxiales > Trebouxiaceae > Trebouxia > Trebouxia gelatinosa. The sequence goes on along the minus strand of KN805368.1, from coordinate 5,918,440 downwards.
TTTGCAGATCCAACTCAAGCAGCCTGTTGTTCATGACACTGTGTTCTGGCTGTGTGCAAGCTAGTAAGGTCCTGAGGCAGGGACCTGTCTAACGCGCACCATTATGTACAGTAGCACTGATGGATATCATAGCTATACAATTGATCTATGCAAGGGGAAGCTCCTGACACCCTGCAGGCCGCTAGATTTACCATTGAGGGATTGTGCAACTGAATGCTTGACACATGTACAAAAGTCTGTCTGCCAGTACATGTGCAGGTGCGCACAACATGCTGGGAGTCAGTATGCTGTGACCATACTGTACTGCTTGTACTGCATTGCTGCAATAGCAAAGCATCAAGCCATTGTGAAACAAAGGGCTTCACAATGTGGCATGCAATGTGGGTTGCACCTCAAGCTGCCACAATAGCAAAACAATGCATGAGCACATACCAGCTGGTGCCTTGCTATCAGGCTCAGCCTTTGCAGCCGGGGTAGGCGGGGTGGCAGGAGGGGCAGGCTGGGGTCCTGGGGGGGCGGTAGGGGGTGGTGGGGGCTGTGCAGGGCTGGCTGGAGCCTTGTCTGCCCCAAAGTCCTGATTGTTGACAGTCTCCCTCTTGTGACTGGCCAGTGTATTGCTGGCAGTCACATCACTGGGCTTCATGTCGTTCTGGCTGCGGAACATGGTCTCAATCTCAAACTTCAGGTTGAGCTTGAGCTTGTCCAGAGCATAGATCTCAGCGGCTAGGCAGAGGATGCTCTGCACCCAGGGGTTACTTGGCTTGAAGACCTTGGACTCCTTGCAGTGCTCTAGGATACGGTTGATGAAGGGCAGCACAGCAATCATCCTGCCCTGCTCATAGGCCTCATACAGCAGGCCTTTCAGGTCCAGGTCCTTGTGGCGAATGGCTTTGTCCTGCTTGATTGTGAGGTGGCCCAACCAGTTGCCCAAGTGCTTCAGCAGAGACCTCTCACCAGTCTGCAAACCCAGAAAGGAGAATCCAAATGCTGTGAATCCTGAGCACTGGGTGATGCAGCAGCAGAGGTAAGTGCATGTATCCGCAGTGACAACATGCATATGCTGCACAGCTCACATGTGTATCAGGCAATGCCATGCCATGAGATATGCCTGCTGATAAGATCAGGCTACAAAGACATGACCCACTCGACATGTTGGCTTCACAAATGACAGCTCACTGTCCAAGTGGAAGTGGGAAAGGAGCTTGGTTCTTGCTAGCAGGCTAAGGGTGTTGCAGCTTACATGTGTTTTGATGCGGTCTGAGCGCAGCAATATCTTGATGTACTTGTATGTGGTCGTGGCGAGATACTTGTCCATCATGGGCTTGTTCATCTTTTCCATCAGCTCCAGATACAGCACATGAAAGTTGGGTTCCTGCGCAAGTAACAAGATAGTAATAAAGTCACACCGGGCTCTGGCATGCATGCAACTCACTGATTGCATTCTACTTGATTGCAAGGCGCAAACCAGCTTTATGCGGGAGTGCAACGGGTGGTGATGCTGGACCCTTTTACATGTGACTTTATAGATCAGTAGCCAGTATATTGCAAAGTCACATTGCACGATGAAAGATTACTTACAGCTGTGCACCTACTTGAGGTTTACAGCCTGCAGTGACATGAGTGAGGCGACCAGTAGCATTTCCTGGCATAGAAGGTGGCACTCACCTGAGCAGCTCGCTTGACAACCATGTAGTTGGCAAAATAGGGCCAGTACTCATCTGAGACAAGCTCGGACAGCAAGGGCAGCTTGTCTTGCAGGTTATCCCTGGACAAGTTGTTGATCTGCATGTTGATGTTATCCTGCAGTCACAAATATGTTCACATCTCTGTGCAGTGTGTGTAAGTCAACACTGTAAGCATGAGCTGTATGGCGCAAAAGCCAAACTTAATGGCGCAGCATCAGCATTTGCATGTTCCATGCACTGCATCAGACACATGCAATGAAACTTGCAACAGTGCATGTTGCCATTAGCATCAATGGTGATGTAGTACAAAGGGCGACTGATGGATCACTGCATAAATGGACGGCAACATTTTTGGGGAAAAATGTATAGAACGTTTGCAAAGCAATGTATGGGATGTGCAGTCACAATTCAATGATGCATCTGAGAGGCATGCACAACAGTGTGGGGGCCTGCAAAGGCAGTGGCTGCACCTGTGTGGTGATGGGAGGGATGACATAGTCTGCCATGGCCGAAGCAGTTTCTAGGGTCTCGGCATTGAGGGCTTGGAAGGCCCTATTAGGGTCCAGCAGACCCGCAGCCTGCAGGGAGCTGGAGCTGGCTGACCCCACTGGGGTCCTGCTGCTACCCCCTCTGGGATTGTTGGTGCCAGCTTCTGCTGCTGCACCTCTGCCAATGGACGCCCCTGCAACACAGCCAAGCATTTCCTACCATCAGCAATTTGCAGGTATCTGAAGCTTGTTTTTGTTTTTTGCCAAACGTGATGTACAACAAGCGGTTCTGCAAGGCTGCCGGGCACAGCCTGACCAGCCAAGCCTGCTCAGCCTGGTCAGCAGTCTGCAGCAACCTGAGCTACCAAACAGCAGCAGATTTCAGCAGTGCCTTTTGCAGAGAACCCAAGAGCTCATGCCTGGAATGCCTCCTAAGCAACCTGTGCACATGCAATTTGCATCTACGCAAGTGTGTCTCTTGTGGCATGCTGTGGATGGATCAGGAATGACACCATTGTTCCTGCTGCCACTAAACCTGAAACAGCTAGGTGAGTTCAGGCAGTCAAAACTGCACTCGCCACATTGTCTTCACCCATCAGGATTCATACTGCTGCAGATGAACATTGCTGCAGAATGAAGTGTTGGGGACAACTTGCTGACCACAGCCCTACATTCCCGACGAGAGCATATGTTGAAATGTCGTCAACAGCGAACATTGTTGGCAAGCCCATCATGCAGTCTGCATGTCCCTGGGAGAACAGGTTTTGCTGTCAACAGCAAGACTGGGGTTGGTAGGCTCACCATGAGCTTGCAGTGATGCGGAAGGGGGTCTGGAGGGGCTAGCCTCTGCCTGTGGGGGGGCTGCAGCTGCCTCTTGAGCTGCTGGCCTGCCTGTTGCGCCATGGGAGAGCGTGTTGGCCTCCTGGCCCCCAGGGGCCCTGCCTNGTGCATCACAGCACCCTGCTTGCCATCTGACCACATCAAGCTGATCACTGTACATCATATCAGGTTGGTTGAGGAGGCAGACCTGCAAACCGCAAAAGAGCTGTTTNTTCCGTAACAAGGTTTTGCACTAGGTCCACAGCATCATGTGGAGGTCGACCCGATGTTCCGACGTGCGAGCAGTCTCTGCGGTGCTCACAACTAACTCGCTTTCGCAGCTTGCTTCGCATGTACAAAACCTATCGCCATGCTTTTCGGTCACACTAGGTTTTGGCCGCAAGCTATTCCATTGTCTTCGACTTCTCAGACTAATTCGACGTTCTGCAAACTCTGTTCGCTCCAATCTTGCGAACTTCGATTGCCTTTCCTGGGCTCATCACACAGCACTCTCCTCTTGTAAGACAGCAGACTAGAATCTCGCGTGCAGGAGTCACTGAGCGAACGTCATCGTGCTTGACACGCGTATAGGTCTTGCCCGAAATGGCTGACGATTGGGAAGATTGGGAGAATGATGACTTCACACCTCAACTGCCAGCAGCTCCAGCCACAGATCCTGTTGCTGCCTCTGATGGTGTCGAGCAGGCCAAGTTTGCAGGAGAAGATGAAGAGGAGGAACAGCCAAAGTACAATGTTCCTAAGCCACAGCAGGTAGTTGTCTCTGCCTTTATCTGTGCATTTGGACCATCCCCTGGAAGAACAGGAAGAGCATCAGTCTGCCAGCTTAGCCGTTTCACTCCTGCACAGGCAAAACCTAGCAAAAAGAAAACGTATGAAGATAAAGATGTAGCAAGTAGGGTGGAAGATGAACCTTTAGATGACCCTGTAGCTGAGAAGCTAAGGCGGCAACGGTATGCTGACTGACTGTTTGTTTGTTTGTGCATCACNCGCTTCACTCTGTTTTGGAGGGGATTTGCTTTTCTTCGGGACCAAAGAAGGTGGTTAAGGGTTTTTTAAAGCACAGGGTTTTGCTCGCGTTTGAACAACTTCAAGCTGACACCTGAGCGCCTAAATTGCTTTGCAGAGTGCCACCACCTGTACCTATTAGACCGGCCGTACAATCGCAGCAAGGTAAAATGTGTATTATTGGTTGTGCATACTTGTTACTCTTCATCAGGCCATCTGTACTTGACATTCGTTCCACGTAACCTGCAGATGTCACATCTTGCATTATAATACTTGTGCACTGAGTTGAAGCTGTCTCGCTGCTGTGCAATCAATGCCATCACGGCCAATGATGCATGACAGTCAAGTTGCAGTGCACCAACAAGAGCATCAGAAAAGGCACGAGGGCAGGTGAACCACATTGAAGTAAGAGGGGCTGAAACCATGGTGAATTTTCAAAGTTCAATATCAGGTTCAAGGTTGAGTCCTNAGGGGCAGACACATGTGTGGACGTCAGTCCTTGCATTGATCACATGTGCCACTGTCATGCAATAACACTGACTACAGCAGGCCGACAAGAGGCACCTGGCAACACTGTTGAGGCGCCTCAGCTCTCTGGCAGTGTCCCTGTAGTAGGTCTGCAGGTATTTGTACACAACAGCCAAGGGCACAAGAGCTAGCAGCAGCCAGGGCTCACTGAGGCACAGCACCACAATGCTGCCAAATAGGCCAAACAGATTTGCCAGAAGTATGTTGAGGGTGAATGGCAGCGAGTCATCAGCGGTGGAGACATCTGACGAGAACCTGTTTAGGATTCTGCCTGTGCATACAGTCCANCAGTAACAGAAGCAGCCTGTTACAATTGGCAATCCTGGCCATGCATCAGCAGGTTCATCAGGCTGCCTGAAGTTCTATTACCATTGTTATTGGCCACAGACTCGCTGCACTGCCCCTCAGCCACTCCCTTGCCTACTAGTTGAGCTGACTCAGTCATTCCAACTGCTGAAGCTGACTCAGTCATTCTGCAGTCTACTGCTGGACCTGACTCAGCCAACCCCTTGCCTGCTGCTGGAGCTGAGTTGGCTATGCTGTCTGCTACGCTACCACTGGGCGGCGCTGTCATGGTATGCTTGGTNTCAATTTGCCAGTCTGATTGTGCTCAGCAGCATGCAGAGTGTAATGCTGTGCTGCCAGAGCAACAGACCNTGATGCTGCAGGATCGAAAACACACCTTAGCAGTTTGACTTTCCGAGCAAAGCACGGCCGTGCAGCAGAGCTTGCATATGCAGCAGCATGCACTATGGCGGGAGACTCAATCACCCATCCAACAGGGTTTTCTCGCAACAGCATACATGCGTTTGAGCTGTGTGTTTTTGGAATGATGTGTGCTCCCATACCTTGTGGGCGGGGCGCCTGGCAGGCTGCTGGGTGGTAAGACGGGGGTTGGCCTGGCTGCTGCTGTCGCCATCATTGGCAAGCCCGGCTGACAGAACACCANTGTGGCCTGCCGGCCCTTCCCTTTCCCACTCCCCATGCCGGGCATGTCTGATGTCAAGTAAGCTCATGTGATCAGGCAATCTTGGTTGGCAAAAGCATTTTGTTTGCATGCTGACTGCCAGCTGGACAGTCTCTCTGCCACACACACAATCCAACTGCATGATCCTCAGTGTCACAGCTCATGAAGGTGGACACCACACTCAAGCATGCCACTTACATTGCACATGGCCGCTTCCTCTGTGCGTCTCCTGTCAATCCACTGCACTATGAACTGCATGTGCATTCAGTGTGTGGGCCTCACAATGGTTCTCAATCAACATCAGCATCTCTACTAGCCTAGCTGGCCTCATTGTATGGCTCTGTGTACTCGTCTTCAGAGACCATGGTGCTGAGAGTTGGTACTTCATCACACACGTGTCAGCAACGTGCATGATTTGGGTTGTGCAGGATTGTTGTATCAGCCTATGCAGATGAGGCCAAGCAGAGCATCTACAACCTGGTGTCCATCCTGGGGGGGTCCCATACCAAGAATATGGGGCGCAAGAATACACACTTGGTGATACCGTCAGCTGCTGGGCCTAAATACGCTGGCTGTGCCTCCAGGGCAGTCATCCCTGTCACTGCTGACTGGCTCACCGAAAGTGCACATGCAGGTACAGCTTGTGCTTCTGGCTGGTTTCTTGAGCAATCTTGAGGTGTCATGCACATGTCTCAGTGGGCATGTGGGTCGCCAAAAGGAGAATAGCAGTGGAGTTGTTGATAACTGCTTGGTGTGCATCCAGTGCTGCCTGTTTGCGTCATGGCGTCTCTATAGACGTATGGCATGATGATGAGTTTTGCAGACATTGTCGTNCGGCTCAGGCCTGCAAGCCCCCAGCATTTTGTTCGTCGACCATGACTGGCTCCGTCTCGGACTGTGCCGTATCCAACTGCAACTGCTATGTCGGCATGCATTCAGCTCCAGTTTTGATCTCTCAAGCTGCTGCTCCTTGGCAGAAAGCCTCCGCCAGGAGTCTGGCCAGTCAAGAAAGGCCTGTCCAGCATGGCAGCAGAACGTTGATGGCTGTGGTGGGGCTTTGACCCGCCATGGTCCAATGAGATGTGAGCTGACTTCTTGAGGGGTCACGTGTACCCTAACGGAAGTTCGGAACCAAGGCTTTTTGACGTTTTTTGGTCTCTCACGTGGGACCCCGCACCAAAAGAACCACTCTGAAGAGGTGCCCGCTTTGCGTTGCATCTGGCGCATTCGATAGACATCGTCAACACTTACTCANCTCCAAAAGTGGCTGCATGCATGTGCTCTCTGCGCCTGCAGTTGATGGTGTAGGCGCAGAGTTGGATGTTCCAAACCACCCAGAAGCCACCATAAGGCTGCATAAAGTGCGCATTAAAACACTGACAGCTGACCTTGCAGCAGCCAAGGCCGCCCTGAAAGACAGGTAGGCTCTTGCTTCTGCCCTTATGCAACATGCATTCAAATGGCAGGTTGCAATGATGCATCAATACTGTTGGCTGATCACTTATTGCTTCTTGAAAGTCATGCTCTTCACATTATGGTACATGTGGTGATGCTGCACAGGTCAAAGCTACTGCAAGCATCAGATACACAGCTGAGTACCCTTCACACAGAAAAGGCAGCCTGGCTCAAATCCCAAAAGAGTCAGCAGGCGCAGGTCAGTATATGCTTGCATAGCTTGGCTCCACCTTGTTTCATGTGTGCTGTGCCCTACACCTGAGCTCAATGTACCACTATACCACTGTACCGCATGTAGATGCACCACAAGCCATCAGAAACAGCTCTTTGCCACCACTGCTTGTACATGCACATGATCTTAACAGCNGTCCACAAAGGCAGGCACAACAGGCAGCATCCCTCAGGCTAAGGTAGCCAAAGCCACAGCAGCAGCTACTGACAATGCACCAGCAGGCAAAGTCAAGGCTGTGTCCAGGAAGCGGCTGCGGCCTGAGCATACTGATACCTCTCAAGGCAATCTTGCTGCAGTTCCATCTGCTGCTGCAGCAGCAGGAAGCAGTCAGCGGTCCCGCAGCAGCAGTGAGTTTAGTGACGTGTCAGAGCTGGTTCACCACAAAAGGACTGCTAGACCCGTCACCAGCATTGGGGTGTTTAGGGCGGTCAACATGGCAAAGAGGCAACCATACAAGCGCACCCCAAATTCCAGAATTGTGACCACAGCCAAGAAGAGCAAGGGGTCGGCCAAAAGCAAAAAGGCCGCAGCAGGAACGCAGGCAGCCGGTCATGCTCAACCTAACAGCTCAGCTCCAGNCCTGGTCCTGCTGCTGCTGCAACTGCACAGTGCGCAGCTACTCATTTGCAAGCACACATAATGCATGTGCATTCACAGCAAGGAATGCAAAGGTGTTACAGGCTGGGTCCCCCAACACCCTGGCGTAAGGAAAAGAGGAGGGAATGGGCATCTGCCTGCTGAACATGCTGGGCAGCTTGAGCGTGCCTATTGACATTGGCGTTTTTGCGCGATGTGCTTTCTATTACACCCCTGGTACAGCTTTTCCGCTCTGGTTCTGGCTCTTTATTCTGGTTCTGGTTCTAACTTATTCATGGTCCTGCTGATCTTGCTGTGCTGCTATATCTGTGCATCTGTTTCAGGTCAGCTTCTGCTTCTGATGCAATTATGTTCCTGTTGTCAAACCCCATCCTGCTCCCAGGTCCCAGTCTGGTCNATTACAACTGAGCTGCAGCTCCTCACAAACCTGCACACCCTTGTGGTTGCTCAGTACAACAACTTGCCATTTGATAGTGAACGCCTCAGGAACTTGGAATTTCTGCACATCATTGGCGGGCCTCAGCCTGAGTTGGATTTGGCGTCCAGCACACACTTGACTTCTCTGCTTCACCAGACACATGGCCAATATACAGGACAGCACNCAGCACAGCACAGCACAGCACAAGCATGAGATGCAAACCCACCTCTTTGGCCCTGTGCCTGGAATGCTGCTTGCAGCACAGTTGACAAGAACATCCACTATATACGGGCCGTCTGCTTTTCTCTTGTGGCTTTCACCATCACCTCCATCTGTGTTCTCCTTCTTTCCAACCCTCTCAAAATTGACCACAGCTCCCCACACTGAGCTTGTCCCGGTGACATCAGTGCTCTGACCGCTTGTGCTGGTCTGCTCTGATGCCTGATTTGGCTCAGACATAGGTCCTGCACATTGTGACATGTTTCAGGGTAGAAGCCACTTGGTAGCAACATCAGCCATCGCGGGTGCTGTAACAGAGCTGAGTGANCAGGACCCATACCCTGAGTCTCTGGCCGTTTTGGAAGGATTATAATGTGTATACATAGCTGTAACAATTGTGGCTTCGGCTATATCTGCTAAAATTGGAACGATACAGAGAAGATTAGCATGGCCCTCGCGCAGAGATGACACGCATAAATCGAGAAATGGTTCCAAAATTTTTTTTGGGTTTTTGGGTGACAGCTTGTCAGTCATCAGCAGCCAACAACTCTGCATGTCAGTTGCTCCTAGGTTGGCAGCTCTGTGTCAGCCCCACAGGTTGTTGCAGCAGTGCATTGCATGTCAGCCTCGTTTGCAAAGCAGCTTGTCACAAGCTGTCATTNATTTCCAGTTCAGACGCAAAGCTGACAGGCTCTGCAGAAGGTTTGTCCTCCACCTTCTGTCTTTTGGTGACAGATGGCAGCACAGGTGACCATGATGAAACCTGCAAACGGAGTTTGCTTTATTGCATCCGGCAGTATTGTGTAAGTCAAGCTGCTCAGGTAGGAAGACATCGATCTGTTCTACTGGCCACTCTTGCCTGCTCGTCACTGGCTTGCAAAGCCGAGGCAAACTGGTGATCTGCTTCCACATCCTGACTTCGGGGCGTACAGACATTCTCACCCTCCTCGCCAGGAGAGCTGCTGGGAGCTGGTGAGTCGTTTGTGTCGGAGATAGTGTCGTTCATCGCGACAGCTGAAGCTTGCGAGATAGACGGTGTTCAACCTCTTTCTGTTGCGTTAGCAANAGGTGCAGTGTCTGACTGTACAGCTGCGATAAGGGAGCTGTCTGAAGCACATGCAGAACCCCTTGTCTGGCTACCTGTTGCTGCCACTGCTGTAGATGCGGCATTCATCTCATGCAAGGGTACAGCAACCAGACCATCTTTGCCCAACTGCCAAGCTGTGAGCTTGCTCTTCCTGTCTTTGCCTGCACTGTCTGATTGATGGCTGTGCTGAGGCCTTTCAGGCTGTTTGCTTGAAAGTGCTTTGACAATGGCTGGGTGTCCCCTGCTGATCAAAGTGCTGCCTGTAGCAGATGAGCATCTGCTCACGCTGAGCCTGTCAGTAACAGAGGGTCTTCTGCTGACAAGACTCACACTGTCAAAAGAGTTCTGCCGGCTGGTGACGGCAGACTTGTCAGTTGTGGATGCCATTGGGCTGGCCAGGCTCAAGTTGCCAAAGGACTCATTGCGGCTGCCAAAGCTCCTGATGCTACGTGCAAAATTGACTGGCTGTAGACTGCCNTACTAGTCTGTGTGTCATAGTGCAGCAAGGTCATTATGCCGCAATCAACTTACATCGCCACCAAATGATACAGAGTGACCCCTTGTAGCCACTGCAGCACTGTCATCCTCTTCCTGGTCATGCTTCACAGGTAGCTGAACGATGAAAGTGGAGCCCACACCTACATAGCAAACATGTCAAACAGTGTAGCATAGACCCTTGTCACCCAGGCACAACCTGTGGTTTTGTATAAGCTGAAGCAAGAGACCACTGATTGAGCCTGAGAGGAGCACTTGAAACAATGTAGGTTGGACGTCAGCTCATGACACTGCCAAGACGGTTTGCCTGTAACAGGTCAGTCTTGAAAGCGTTTTGAGGGTGAGTGACTACTGCAACACGTCACAGTAATTCACACAAAGAGCCTCCAACCTTCTGACAGAGCTATGACCAACCCGCCCTACTAAGTGAAGGGAGTTCCAGTGCTGCGTACACTGCATGTACATGGTATGCTTGCAACATCACTACAAGACACAACAACAAAGCAACAGGGGCATTGCCCAACACCACTTTTGGCCTGCAAGTGCATCTTGCAGGACGGTCAGCAACGAGCGAGCTTGGGGATCAACACAAAGGGGCAACATGCAAGCGGTAGTCACAAATTGCAGGTATGCCCTGGAACAATGGAGGCATGNTGCCAATGGATACTGTGCCCAGCTGTCATAATGAAAGGCGTCTTGCATCATAAGCAGTACCAGCGTGTCACCTTGCCTGTTTGTTGCATGCATCAAAAGTGACAGGGCTGTCCAGCTGCATCAACAAACTAGCAATGACAAGTTGCAAGACTTGTGACTAGAGCGGAACATCTAATGGTGACAATGCTCTTTCATGTCAGAAGCTGCATTCCGCAGTGCTGCTTAATGATGATGTATCAATGTGACAGGCACCTGGAGAGTCCATCAGATATGACCACATCCACCATCATCAACCGCATACTTGCCAACAAGAAGGCATATGAGGACAGAAACGCCAAGAAGGTGGCCAGTGAACAGAAGTACTACAAATCAAAGCAGCGCATTCAAGAAGGCTGATGTATTTTTAACACATANATGACATTATTGGCCTCACAGCTGTGCTGTGAGGATTCTCTACCTGCATGAGGGGCACAGGCCTGACAGGTCCTGTACATTAGGGCCGGTGTTTTGTTTGTGCACGCACANGTGTCCCGCTTTGCTGGAACCTATGAGCATGTTTTTGAGAGCTCTCTGGCAGGTGAAGCTAGAAAAGCCAAAATCAGCGTTTAAAGGCTGCTTTCATGCCATGGGGTTGCTGGCGCCTTGCCNTGCTGTGAATGTCATGCCATGTGCATGTGAGCATTGAGCGAGACACATGCAGCTTGCGAAGGACTTGCACAGGGTCAGCACACCTGTGTTGCTACAGGCAGACATCAAGTTCCAGAGCGCATCCTCTGTAATATTTACAATTGCCTGAGGGGCCACTTCGAGTCGTCTTGCCTCCATCAGGTACTGCCGTACCTGTCAAGCATCATGTTACTGGTACAAGCTCTCAGGCGTGAACATGAAGCACAATCACCATGTTGCTATTGTTGTTGTATGCACCTAGCACTCTGNCCTTTGAAGGTGGTGGAGGAGGAGGTGGGGGTGGCGGCACTCGCACAGGTGGTGCAGACGGTGCTCTGCTTTCACGCTGAGTTTCTGGTTTGTACTCACACCTGCAGGAAACTTGAGCAAGCTTGAGCACGCTGAGCTCGTCTGTTCTATTGACCGGAAACGGTGCAGGAGCGTACCGGATTTGCGCTGCGCCTCTGCGCCTGGCGGAAACCACTGCGAACTTGCGCAGGGGTTTCCTGGTCTGTGGACACGCAACACGAGAAACAGAGCTGTCTGGTGTGTGCAGCAGGCCTAGCTGCATATGTCCTTGGCTTTGTGGGAAAGTCAGGGCTGATCACGTTGTGGCCTAAGCGATGTTGCGACACCTGTTCTCAAACTCACCATATGCGCAGGTTGCGGTCACGGAAGTCGCTGCTTTGTCCCGGAGATATCGAACAGGAGCTGCCGGATTTCGTGACTCATTGGAAGCATGACTTTCGAAGCTTTGACCCGAAACCTTCCGAGCATGCAATCTGGGCAAGGAGCTGGCTCACACGCTCATTGCACTCTCAGATACATGGAGAATGTAGACTATGAAAACGTCTGCGCCACTGAAAACGGCGTCGCGCATTGANCACAGCAACTCTCTTCAAGCTTGTGCCATACAGGAATGTGAGATGAGAGTGCCAGGAGGACTGACGACAGCAANCAGGAAAACCAGTCCATGGACGCCTGCGCCTCCGTTTCGACTCGAGCTTGTATATCTTGACAATCTGTGCAGTTCACAATCCCTCTTGTTTGCAACAAATGCTTGGCAGTTCAGCCAGGCAAGCGGGCAAGATGCATGGCTTTCGCGCCGGTCAAAATGCATGGCATGGCCTGCCGGATACGCGACCGCCGTAGCNGATGGCGTCACATTCAGCGCCTTGGCTGCATAACAGCGTTTGAATTTGTGGAAGGAAGTGCTCAGCATCACAATCCAACGGTGCACGTAAAGCTGTGACGGCATCTTGCGACGTAAGACATCTTTCAAAGCCGCGCGACGACTTGTGCTGGCGCTGACCCCAAGATGCAGTCTGCTCATGTGNTGCAAATGATGTGCTTGTGCTTGTGCTTATACATTGCCACTAATGGCATTATAGCTCCACGTGCACAANGTCACAATGTTGATGATGCTGCAAGTCCTATGTAATACACTCAAGGCAATTGTTGACAAAACGCTGTGTGTTTCTTAGACTTCAGAGGCAGCAGCTACTCTGTTGCTTGGATGTGACAGAAGTGTGTTGCCTTGCCATAAGATGTGCAAGCTGGACATCCATGCCTGTGGTTTCCGCATGATGAAGATTAGATGCAACTGTGCACAAACACTAGACACATGTCTGAAGTGATTCTATCATGCAGCTGGCATGCATTGATGCAGTCATGACTTGAGTTGGCTGTGGCAGCTCACCTATGCGATTTAAGTAATCTGCTTCACCAGTCAAGGCCTCTTTGACTTCTGTCTCTCCAAGGTTCTCATCTGCATCCTTGGTTGCGGCTTTCAGTTGTTGCAGCTTTTCCTGGTTGGCAGTCTGCATGCGCTTGAGTTGAGAAGCATCCTGATTCCAGCCAAGCTCCTGGCAGAACGTCTCGTACAATGGGGCAAGGTCTGCAGACATGAGTGTGTCACTAAGCTGTGAAAGCAGCTCATTATGACAATGTGGGGATCCTGCAGACTTGTACATGCAGTTGTGGAAGTGCTGCATACCTTCTGCGAAGATGGTGTCCAGCATTTCCTTTTGCAGGTTGCCTTTCTCCTTGTCTGACAGGCCTCCAGAAGTGTATCGAAATTTCTNGATGCTGTCAAGCCCCACAGACCAACCTGACTACTAGGAGCTGCCTTTTTGGGATCCCTGTTGGTGTTCAGGTTGATGCCACCCATTTTTTCTGATATCTTGGACATGAGCTCTGAGTCATTCCAGTACTTCTCCATTGCCCCCGCGCCGTTTGCTTTGATGTCGTCGAAAACATGCTTCAAGTCCGGGTCTGACTGCATTGCTTCGAGCTTTGCCTGATATGCAGGGTCTGCTGCGTTTTGCGTCCTGGAATTCAATACTGACTGAGCCATGCCGGGCGTATGCAAGATTTTCTGTGCTTCNTAGCCTGTTGCTGTTGCATCCAAGCCGCATTTTGTAAAGTCCGACAGCGATCACTGCATGTGGAAACAGTTCACCACTGTCTTTAGCATAGTCTATGCTCACTTTGGAGTAATAGCTTACAACTTGTATTGTACATTTTGCTGGTTGTACNTCCTGCCAATCCTCATCACTGTCTACATCATAATCCACGTCGGGCTCCTGCCTGAAACACCTCCGCCCATTCAAGACTTGCCTGCAGTCAGGAAAGTGGTCCCTATACTTGCTTGATTCATGTGCTGGACCCCACATGCCCAAGCATTGGCAATGGAGCATGTTGCGTTCAAACACACTGTGTGTTGGCTTCTGTCCAGATGTTTATAGATGCTGTAGCACTGCTTTGAGCAACATCCAGCTAGAAAATCACNGGCAAGAGGCTGCCCTGCACCATACCGCAAAAGTGCAGCACAGTCAGCATGCAAGTGTACAGATGAGGCGAGCAAGTTGCTGCAGATACTTGTTGATAAGCAAACAGGGTAGGATCAGTCTGTGCTCAGCAGGCACAAGATGTGTTCAGGCTGAGCCAGGCACAGGCAGAGCAAACTGCCTGCATTGCTGTGGGATGCATCATTGTTGGCTACTGAATCGCTTGTCAAACAGCACACACGGCACTTGTGCATAGCTGCAATTTGACGGCACCACATTGAATGCAGCAATGGATGANCTTCTGCAGTTCCAGCTGACACAGCATACGCTGATGGTGCATAATGCACTGTGAATTGCAAATTGTCCTATCATTACCCTGCAGGGAGTGTAACTCCCAAGGTCCAGTACTGACTCCACTTACAAAGAAGCAAAGGAGGCTGTTCACTTCAAGCTGTGCCTGTCTGTNACGTTTTGGCCCGATGCAGATGCTGCAGCCCCCGCGAGGGCTCACATGTGTATGAAACATTCGTCAACCTGTATGCGCAAGCGATGCGCCTGCCCCGAATACATGCAGAGCTTTGGCCCCTTCCGTTAACTGCGGTCCATGTGACCGGCGGCATGCACGTGCACTTGCGTCTTCAACTCGCAAAATCGCGCTACCAGTACATCCCGTCACNCTTACCCGTCAGGTGCATGCTGCATGTCCCTGTGTCACGACTTTGATTACTTCTAGCCACGGGCCAGTCGTGCAGGAGCTGCGGACTTCGAACGTGTGCAAGGCGTGAGGATCCTTACGAAACAGCCACACCAGTTATCTGACATTGATTGAGGCGCAGTTCATTGCTGTCGTGCGTTATTGACGTCGATACAGACCTTGTCAACATACCCTGGCAGCAGAGCTAGCGTCTCCTGTGACCGCAGCTATCACAGATCAAGCGCAATGAAATCTCACATAATTATGTCAGGTGGATGGTGACTGGGCATCAATCCTGCGAACGAGCGAAACTGGATAAATTTACTGAAAGTTGCACAGTCGTAAGTAAGCTAGGGTCCAGTTTCTGCCCGTGTAGCTGACTCGTCTGGTCGCGACTCAGCTGTACACATGCTTGTCACAAGCCCTGAAGCATTCAAACAACAACACTAACACATATTTCAGTCTCATAGTGGTCTAACTGGATAANCCAACTGCCCAGACAAATGTGAAGTTGAGCAGAATCCACATGAGATACAGCCCATGTCCCATCTCGCGCAAGTATCTGCGCCCTCCTCTCCAGCCAGTCTTCTTGTCTAGACCCATGAATGCAGCATCGCCGCCACGAATATAGCCTGAGGGACACTGACCAAAATCACAATGCATGCCTTGTCTGGGATATGCCATGACTTACTCAGCAAGAGAGAACAAGGATACAGGTCCTTGAGCGATCAATGGATGACAACTCAACAGATCAGACACACGAGGCTTGGATGTCACGGGTGCTTGATTGCTAAGTAGTGATGCACTGTGTTGCAGCTGAGTGACAGGTGCAGACAGCATGGATAATGTGTGAAGAAAGTGTGAGGCCACTGCAAGATGGCTGTTGTGTGATGCACACCATGGGACTCAGCACAGGCTGCATTCTTTCTTCCACATCAGATAAGATCAGGTGTTGTCAAGCATTTGATGCTTGGGCCAGCAACTTACATGCAATCATTTGTGCCACCATTCATGTTTGCTGTAAGCATTTGAAGCTAACATGCAAGTCTGCAACAATGCAATGCGCAACTCACAATGCTGGAGAGACTGAAGGCAATCAGGAGCCACAGATCATTTCACACAAGCTTTCATCACAGTCAGCAAGTCTCACCAGCCCAGATGAGATACACCATATTGTAGCCGACAATGACAGCACTAGTTGAAGAGTGCCCAGAGCAGAAGCTTTTCCTGCCATCAATGCTGTCAGTAGTGCAATGGGCATTCATTGGCAGTCCCAACACAGCTGTTGCCCCACTGAGGTTGACATCTGGCTGGCAGCTCTGGAAAAAGTCTGGTCTGAGCCTCCCAGCACACATCTTGGTAGTCTCTGTGAAGCACTCCACTGTGGCAAACGCACAGATGCAATCCAGGAGGAAGTGCATGGAAGTTGCAACAGCATTTGTGATGTGCCAGTTCTCGTATTTGTAGATGAAGAATTCGTAGCACACTAAGGAGATGAGGAGAGAGGCAAAGGAGCAAAGAACAACNATTAACCTGTCTGGTGACGCCAAATGCTCTTACCAGCTGGACCTGCTGTGTTCATGAGCAGCGTCAACATTGACTTGATTTTATGGCCTGACAGACCAAGCGTGCAAACCCCAAATGTGTTAGGTTGAGTCACAATCAGCAGTTAAGAGCAGATGCATGACAACGTGTGATGTCAATTCAGCTTCGGTTTGCATGTACAAACAACATTTGTCATGAGCCTTTGCTTGAGTGCTGCAACAGCAGACACATTTGCCACAAGGACTCACAGGATACGATCCTCTTCAAAGAACTATGAAGTACCACTCAACAATACAGCAGGGAACAGCAGTACTACCACAGGATAGTGCTTCATTAAGTAATTGAAGCAAAAGCCAGGTTGACCAAACACCAGCAAACATGCAGCTTACAACATACAGTTTGACCCTACTTGCCTCAGGTCAAGGTGCGGAAGTTGGCCTTCTCTGTAGGTGCAGTCAGCTCAGGTGTTACAACCCGACCATCTGCTGTGGCCTCAATGTGATCAGGCCTTGTGTACTTCTCANGGGCTGCGCAGAGCTGCGCTGTCTGCTGCCTGGTATAGGCAAGTCAGGCAACCTTGCACTGTTGCTTGACTGAGTGGCTGAGGTCTGCGTAGCTGCTGGTGAAGGCTCGGGCTGTTCCTCACGCCTGGCATGCTTGTGTCGGGGTGAGCGAGGTGTTGAAGACTCAGCCCGGGACAGGTCAGGGACTTGCCTGCAGTGCTACTCAGTTTGATCCAAATTTTCACGAGAAGAAGGTGACTGTGTGTTGGCTAGGTGGGTCTTGCTCAAGTTCACTGCTCAACACACAGGGACTGGCCACTTACTCGCTTCGCTTCCGTCTCATGGCCTGCCTTTTGGTATCTGCCACCTTCTTGTTGCTCGGCGTTTCTGTTGTACCTGTGGCGGACTCGCTGGCCTTCTTGTCGAACGGCTGCCTATTGGACTTACGCTTAAGCAGATACATAGCTGCTGCACCGCCAGCGACCAGCGCTGCAACCACAATATGCGACATACGATCGCTGACGAGACTTTTGTCATTATCCGATGCGTTCTCTGCTTCTTCCTGCATTGCGTGGGTGGCCTGTCTCGCGTGCCTCACTGCTTTTGCTGACTCACTTGGCAGTGATCGCAAACTGCGGGGTTTGCCGCCCCAAGTAAAGCTGTCCTCGTCGCCATTTTTGTGCGCGCTCATCTCTCGCGTAATTGTACGGGTGACTGCAATGAGGCCAGGACGTCCACGGGTCGGTCGAGCAACCCGGTCCCACAGATAACGACAATACTGTAGTCAGGAACATGAAACGTCGCGCAAGCAAACTTTACTAAGCCATATATTCACNTTCAACATGTGGTGACAATGCCCCAGGTCACACTAAATTTTGAGCTGGTGCCAGCTCACTTGCGCCTGTGCCAAGTCAAAAGCTGCAAGCTTGACAATTCGATTTACCATGACCGCTGATCTGGAGATACAGCTGTCTGCCTTTGCATCAAGCCCATGCATTCCCTTTTTGCAGGATGCAATGCTGGGGGGGTTGAACAGATGCCTTGAAGCTCTCCTGAAGCAGGTTGCCTGGCCTCCCCCCCTGGTTTCAGACCCCTCCTTAGCGCCCCGCTCCAGCAAGCGGCCAAGGTCAGAAATGGAAGCTGAGACTGACCCTGGAGCAGCAAACAATCTGGAGGGAACTTCACAAGCAGCCAATGATGCTGCAGCTGGGGAACAGCAAGATGCCAGTAGTTGGGATGGCTTTGATGCTGCAGGACCAGNAGTCTCATCAGCTCCTGCAACATCACACAATGCACCTATCAAGATTTGTACAACAAACAAGAATGCATCGCCTGGTAGCATCTAAAAGCCATGCCAAAGTGTTTATTTAAGCATTCTGAAGATGCTAGTGTACCTGGACATACCCTTTTGAGCATCACTCCAACTGCCAACTCAAACTCGAGACAGGGAGGAAATGGACTGCGTGCACTGATGACAGACGCTCCTGGTATGCTGTAGGATATGCTGCAGGATAGAGGCCAGTCAAAAATCAGTAGACATGAAGCAAGAAGAAGACTTGCCTAGAGGGGATCCGTGGACTCCATGGGTGTCAGCCTTGTTGGGGGACCCATATCCAATGAGGGTGGAGACCTTGATGAAGGAGGGCTTGTCCGTCACCTTCTTGGCCTCCTCAATGGCATTACGGATGGAGTCCAGGTCGGTGTTACCGTCCTGCATGACAAATTCTTTCATTCTTTCATTTTTTGTTTTTTCGAAAATGGCTACGAGTNAGACACCAGCACACATCAGCAACACTTGCCAATAGGGGATGTACAGCTGCCTACAGCGTGCTTGCACCTGCTGGTGGCGCTTGTGCAGCACCACAGGGACTCAAAGAAGATGCTATTGGACAACCCTGACAGGTGACAAGCATGCCGTTCATTCTGAGAAGCCTTTGAGCTTGCAGCCCATATGTCACAATCTACAGGGTCCATGCTTCAAGAAAAGCTATGACAGTGTCCACAACTCTGAAACACACCCTCTTGTGTGCATTGCCATGCAACATCACAGCAAGACTGTGCCCACGGGAATGTGTTTGTGCATTAAGGACCAGACAGCATTGCATTGCAGCTGGTCTGCATCATGCTGAAGTGATGTCACACTGTGCTGTAACAGAGCACAGCTTGTTTGCAGGTTACTGGTGCCACTGCTCCCACTGGTCTACAGCCCATACATCACTGTGCGCAGAGGGCTGGCNATTTGAGACTTGGCAGCGGCGTCAATTTGTGCACAGAGTCAAAATAGTATGTGGGGCATCTGAGCTTAGGTCAGTGTTTTAAACATGACTGTGTGTCCGTGGCTTTTGAACTGCTGTGTGTCGATATATTGATTTGCACATATTTACCCTCTTCTTGTACATTCCTTGCATTATGGCAACCTCTCATNTTGGCCGGTGCAGATGCTGCTCAGGCTGCTCCTAGCTTGCCAGTGGCACTGACCCATCATGCTGATGCTAGCTTCATGTTTNGTCAAACTGGATTGGGCTTGACTTGTACTTGGCTGAGTGATTGCGCAGGAACCTTGCTCCAGTCAAAGTTTGGGTTGGGTTGTTGTCAGGTTGTTGCACTAGGTGCCAACTTTGGCGAGCACACCCTGCTAGACATGCAGCAGACCATTACCGACCTTTTACAGTGCAGCTGTGACAGGTGCAGTAAGGCATNCTGATATGCTGTGCCTGCTCACTGTGCTGAAGCCAAATATTTGCATGGGTATGAGCGTACCAAGTCAATCACTGCGGACATGCAGTATATGCAGGGTACATAGCTGTCGTGGTACCACTGCTTACTGTCCACTACAATTGGCAGTGTCATATTCCTGTCTGTCAAGTCGGGGTCACGTGTTGTACTCTGCTTAGATGAGGTCTGTTCTCACTACATGCTCCACAGAAGGTAAGACATCAGCTGACCAATGTACCAATCAGGATAGCCTATGCAAATGACAATCGCAGGCATTGATTTGCGTAACAACATCACTGCATGTTTGCAGGAGCCCAAAAGACTACTTTGCCGTGGTGGATGCTCTTGAGCAGAAGGAGGCTGATGGGCGATACAGCCACTTTGAGTTGCTTAGCTGCAAGTGCGTGGACACCTATGTGAAGGTGAAGAAGAACCAAAGCCAGATCTGCTGGAAGTGGCGCAAGGTACAGCTGCTGCTTTACACCATCACTGCCTTGAATTGTATTTTCAACACAAAGTGCTGTTCAGGTCCCTGCAGCGAGCTTTGGGCTGGTTTTGTCTGATATTGTCAGCTGCACTGTACCATTGATGTCCAGGTCGCTGCACTGCCACCATATACATACTGTAGTTTGTACGTTGCTTATAAAATTTGTGTTGTCAACTACACGTCGTGGTCCCAGGCGTGCATTAAGAAAGCTCAGAGAGTGCGTGAAAGACAGTAATTCCACACTACTCTGCATACGCTGCGTGTGGAGACAAAGCAGATGTTACTTTTGCAGTCAGATGCACACATCACCTGGTGATATATGTCACGATTTATACATGTCTTGAAATCTATCAAGCATGAGGGCTGTTTACTGCATGCTGCAGTCCGCATTCTGCACGTATTTACAGCAGGTAGTCCTCAAGCTTGTAGGTGGTGGAGCCTGACGCNCGTAGTCCCACACTTCTGTAGCATATCGTCGCTCAGCGCAAGCGTGTTACTTGCTAGCCTGTTCAGCTGGATGCAACGCTTGTCAACCGCATTGCATATCAATTCAAAATTCGAGGTGCGTTGCTTGTATAGGCAATCTGACCAAGTGTCTATGCTTCCCTGTGTGTCTTGCTGCACCGTGGACACTGATGCTATCTGTGCCTGGACCACCAGGTTCTCGAAACTTCAGCCAACGCAGACATCATCATGTGATGCTAGAGCAGGTTATACGTTATAGCTAGGCTCCCCCGGGCCTGGGCTTGCAAATGGCCAGGCTATTCAGGTTGTTGGGGTCTCGTGCAATACAGTTGCCAGACTTTGACAACATGCACGTGAGAGTTGGCTACTTAGCGAGTTTCCTGGCTGCAGTCATCCTTGCATTTGTTATGTGTCAAAAGCGTCAGGTTTTCGAAACTTCAACATATGTTGCCAGGGAAGCAATCTTTGAACACGACCAGTATTACGATAGGTGTAGAGTGCCATCGTGTGGCTTGATGCTTGATGGCAGCAGGTGGCAACCTGGCACTGAACTGCAAGCAAACGTGTCGATGTTGTCTCAGCTCGGNTCAGCAGCTGAGGGTCCTGGGTCCATACCGTCTGTAGGAACTCGTCCTGCATGAGGTCGTTCACTCAGCAGGGTCTGCGATTGCTCGTCAGAGCTTCCTCAAGCCCAGTCACCGCGNGCTGCATTGCGTGCTGCTGCAGCTTGCCTAGCTGCAGATGGCTTCCAGTCAGGCGAAGTCCTGAAACATGGCTCCCTGAGTGACTCAAAGGCCATGCTCAAGCACCTGAGAGACTGGGCGGACAGGGCGAAGCAAGACATTGGTGTGATGCTGTTGCTGCCAGACCTGCAGACGCCACTCTTTGAGTGTTGACACACTGTTTAGGAAGGTCTCAAGGAGTTACGCATCACACGACCACCTGACAGACAAGTGTTGGGTGGTGCTGTTGGATGCTGCTTTTGACATGAGTACGGCTTAATATCACATGGCACTAAATTTGTACATTGTGTTTAACCCCACTTGCATGTGGGTACAATGCATTGGCCCACACCACCTTCATGCCTAACTAATTCCGTCTGCAACAACAGAAGTGCTGCAGGTATGTGACATGTTGCCTTGTGGTTGCCTGAAGGCATTCAACACTACAGTGCCACAAGCTGACCATGTGAATGAAGTAACACCTGGTTGTTTCAGAGAAGCTTTGTTCCCTGTCCTTACACACCAACTTCAACGGTGCCCAGGGTAGGTTGCAAGCACACAGGTTTCAGGATCTACCCCAATATTCACTCTAAACTCAGTTGCTCAGGGCTTCAGGGGCAACATGGTTTACATCATTAAAACCAGACTAGTTGCAGTCATGAGCTTCCCGCACTGGGCCTTGAAGGTTCAAGGNCAAATGCTCAACTCTGACTAACAAATCATTGGTTTATAACTGACATTGAAAATTTGTGTGGGTTGTCGCAGATGAGTGCTCAACCTCAGCTCCTGAAGGTGTACCATTTTGTCCCCAATTTGGTGTCCCACCTTTTATGCACTGGACACCTTCTCATTGCTTGCCAGATGTGAACTGTCCAGCAACCCCTCTGTGCTAAATGCAAGCTGACTCACGAATTTTTGCGTGCTGGCACAGCGCAAATGCCATGCAGCTGCCAAGGATCTGCTTGAGTGACAGACATCATAATGAGACTAGGAACTTGCCAGGGCGGGCTGAGGGACATACAGCACACATGCAACATATACAGCATCAGTCACCATGCAGAGCACCTGCACAACCTTGCGGATACACCTAAATAATGCATGTTTGAATGGAGGTGCATTGTCTGTGTTGTATGTCTGTGCTGTGCGTATGTGTTGTATGTCCATGTTGTATGTTCATCAACCCTTTCATGCATCATGTAAGTGGGACATACTGCACAGCAGAGATGACAAGAAGTTGTGTCGTCATGGCGAGCAGCTCACAGCTGGAGGCTTACAGGGAGGTGGGCAGACCACTTTGGCGCCCTCACACCTGGCCACAAAGCAGTCATCTCCCTCTAAGGGCCTTGTGCAGGCTCCATAGGAAAAGCTGCAGCCAGTGATGTTGCCCTCCCACACTCCAGCATACGCGTACTGAAACTTGTGCCAGTCAACATCATTGGACATGATCCCGCCTCTCTCAACGACGTGAAAGTCCACGGTTGGGCTCTCAGGTTCTGCTGCACGGCCTAACAAACTGCTGAAGGCACTAGCAGAGGGATGTTGCATGACAGGTGACCATGCACGACTGCTGTTACTCTGGTTGTGGGGCATCATGTTGAACATCCAGTAGGTTTGGGGTTGCTGCTTGCAGGCCCACTCTGTTGACACATCCCCCGGGAGGCCCCCACACATGCATGAGAATGTTTTGCTGTGCTCCATCTCATAGCTGTTTGGCATCATGCTGTCCGATGTGCATGCTGCAGGTTGTTGTTGTCTGCCATTAGGAAGCTGTCGTGAGGGACAGACATCGACTGTGTCACATACTGCAGAGCACACGTGGCAGCATTTACATATGGGTTAGGGAATTCGCTGGTGCCAATTCTTGATTTCAGGGAAGCATTGTAAGCTGAGTTCAAGAGCATCCGCTCTCTTTGCAGTTGCAACACATAGACCTAGACGTGCAGGCTTCAGTGTGCATGGGCTGAACTGATGCATGTAGCTGACATGTGGTATGGCTTAGAACGGCAGCAGGTGCAGAAGGCCAATGCTGATTGAAAAGTCTGCACCATGTGCCGCTCCACATCTTGCTTTGCAATAGAGTCATGGGTGAGAACGGGAACAGGAGTGTTACCGCTGCAGTCAGCCCCCCGCCATCCGTCTCTGCAAACACAGGTTGCACAATTTGTCTGCTCCGTCACGTTCCTGGCGTACAGGTAGCCTCCGTTGAGGCAGAGGGGGTCATCGTTGTCCATGCTGTTTTTGCACACTGCATGTTGCAAACACAGCTGAAGCTGTGATACTGTATTCCCTGCTAGCAGAGGTGCTGCTGCAGGTGACACACTGACTTCGATACAGGTCATCCGGATCGGGAGCATCTGCGGGCACGGTCCATGCAGACCCAATCAGCAGGCTGACTATTGCCAGGCCGTCAGCAAGACTCCAAGTTGTGCGGGACATGTCGACAGCTATTGATCGGACAACATCAAAGTACAGGGGCCAGCAAACGCATGTCGACACTAGGCAACGGCAGGAAGATCACACATCGCGCTTTTTGCTGCTTGCGCAAGCNAGGAAACGGGGAGATTGTCCAACCCTGGCCTAAACTGCCATGCAGCTTGTTACACTTTTTTACATGAAAGGCTTGGGTACAAGCTACAATTCCAAGACCTTTGGCCTATTTTATACCGTGGACTCTCAACAAACGGCTTCAACAGATCATCAGAGAAGCTTGACAGTGACTATGGTGGCATGACCAAGTATCATGACCAGGTAAAGAAAGCAACACCGCCTTGCAGTAGAATCACTTCTGACAGCGTGCAATTGTACACCTGTTGTCATGATTTTGTGTGTCAGCACATAGCACATTGCTTGGATACAGCTCAATGCAACGTCAGTTGTTTGCCTTGAGTGCATGTAAGCGACGTTGCAGCAGACTATACATGCAGCAGGTTTGGTGACAAATTCACTGCTTGCAGGCCTTCTCTTATCAGAACATGTGTGCGGATGGCAACTCCTGGATGCTGCTGAATCTCAATGAGAGTGAACAGAATGCTGGAAGGCTCCTCAAGATCTGGACTCCTATCATAGAGGCGTTCAAAGAAGCTGCGTGGCAAGCCCAGCGGAAGAAGCTATGACCAATGCTGACAGCACTCTACTGCAGCTTCCAGAAGGCTTGTCAGCTTGCTGAACAGCCAGACATGCTGATGAAGAATATGCAGCTTTGGACTGCTATGTCTGCGATGCCTTCTGGCTTGGTATACGACATTGCTGTCAAGGCAGGTCTGGTTGTTTGATGGCTGCAGAAAGCTGATAGCAAGCTCAAAGGGTTTGGTCAGACTCTGCCTGAGCACCGTCAGCTCAGACGTGGTAGCACTTTCAAGCATGCCATGTTGATGTAAAATAGTGGTGTGATATGCGTACGTGTGGCCTGTCATGTCCATGCAGCACACCCAGCTGCCAAGGTTGGCTGTCAGCATGGAATGGTAGTAACAATACTTCAATAATAATAATAATTTTCAGGTGCCAGCCAATGCTAGGTACTTACCAGGCATGCCCTATCATAGTTCTGCGGCGAACATATGCTCACAGTCTAGACACTCAGTACAGTCTAGACACTAAGTCTCTCTCTCAGAGCTCTCACCAAGCTCAGACCAGTATATATACACCAGTTTTTGTACCGTAGTGCGCAATGTTGCAATTTTAGCAGCCTCTTGGTTGCGCCCAATGTCGGTTCGCTACCTTCGAGTCTAGAAATACCATGTGCAACATGCAAAAAGTCTGAAAATGCTGTACTTGCATTCCTGCGTATAATTTGTAGGGTAGCCGATGCACACTTTCATATTGCCATGCAAGTCAGAGAGGTGCATACTCACGCACAGATGTTGAGTTGCAATAGACTGCTTTTACGTGCTTGACACATTACCCTGGTTCTTCTCTGCCAAGAGTGGTTAGGCTTCTTGACATGGCTTCTCACCGACTAACCGCCTCNCGACTAAACATGCATGT